>JAPQRP010049605.1:0-12662 GCA_037367295.1 Apogon hyalosoma | reverse complement strand
CCATGTGACCTGGACAATGCAGCAGTGGTCTACCGTCCTGTTCACTGATGAGTGTGGGGTCACCTTGCACAGAAATGATGGTCGTCAGTGTTGCTGGAGAAGGCAAGGTGAGCGATACGCGGAGGTCAACATGGTCCCAGGGTTGGATTTGGTGGAGGAGGTGCAACAGTCTGGGCAGGCGTCACCAGTCAGCGCAAAACAGATTTGGTGATTGTAGATGGTCACTGCACACTCTTACCCCAGAGACATCATAGAACCCATCATCATCCCCCAGTTCCACCAGCACACCCCCAACTTTCTGTTCATGGATGATAAGGTGGAGCATTGTTGCTTTATTGTCTAAATTGTTAGGGCAATAAATAATGAAATAATGAAAATGGTGTTTCTTCTCGTTCGTTAATAGTAATATCAAAGGGAACTATTATTTATTTCATTAAAATTCAGACCAAATAGGAAAAGCAGTCATGTAAATAACATCCCTAACTTATTGTGAGTAGTGTATGATGAGTCAGATATTACAAAGCTGAAGTCACATGTTTCTCCTCCTTTAACACATGAATAATAACTTTGCTGAACTTTTATTGGCAGAGTTCAGCTCTACAGCAACTCTCCTCCTAATTAGCAAATGACCTCAGGTGATAAACTTAACCAAACATCACCAGGTTCAGCTAAACAACTAAAATAAAACCCACTGATAACAAAAATTTGTACTAACATTACCTTATCTTAAAAACTCCATAATCTGTGGTTATAGTGGTTAAATCTCAACAGCTGGACAAGTCAAGCTAACTAACTCGCAAGGACTGGTGGCCTGCTAACTTGTTTACTTGCAAGTTTACTTACTTGTTTACTTACTAGTAACTTGTTACTTACTAGTAACTAGTCACTTGTTTATTTATTTTAAATAAATTTACACACGGTAGAACTTGTGATACCAAAGACACTCTTTAGAGCTTCCAACCGTAGCCCTATCTGCTGATATGGTTGAAAACACAATGGCAACACCTTAAGGTCAATCCGTGAACACATAGGGGGCGAGGTCAGGTGTATGTTTCATCACCTGAACCCCGAAAACCACTGCCTGTCTCTACCTGTTCACACACTAACGACTTCATCGAATAACGCGACATGTTAAGAGACAGAGTTGGCCAAAGTCGGTCGTACACACTCTGGATATCTGTGCATACTTGCAAACTCAGACCCAACTCAATGCGGACCCAAATCGGACATGACAGTGCACAGCATGGATAAGAAAAAAAGGGATGAATGAAAATGCAGGGCTCTCAAGTCTTTTGCAATGAGCATTAGACGCACGCATTTCAATGACTTCACACGCTCACATATGCCATTTCTCATGCTGATAAATTATTAACTTCGGCGTGTTACTATGAACAGCAGCGCCGCCGCTCCCTAAGCGCAGAAAATGTGCAGTGTGCAGGGCCCCACGATCCATGGGGGGGCCCCACTTTGCGTGAGCTTCGAGGGTATGCATTCTCTGCAACTGCATTGCAAAGGATAAATGCGCAAGCTGCCATGAGGCACACTGTACTGTAGAGTATCAAGTCAGCCCGAAGCAGGAGAGAAAAAAAACAGATGAGTAATCTGACACCCCATGTGTTTCCACAATGATTGACAGCACAGCATCTGACCAGTCAGCGGTCAGATGCGCTGACAGCTTATTGAATGGTGGAGGAGAAATGGATCTAAATGACAGAATGACTCTGGAGCAAGAAAAGAAAAAAAATCAAAAGAAGAGGAGGCTCGTGCTTCACTTGAAGGAGGGTGTGTTGTTGAAGTAAAAAAGAAAAACTTTGTGGCCTGGTACCAGCTCTGTCTCCTCCGTACTGGCAGGTCCGTCTGTCAGCGCTTCCTGTGTCTTTGTTCCCTAGTCTCCCGTCAGCGTCCCATTCCTTGTGGGGATCTGGGCCTTGTGGGGTCCTGGTTCTCATCCTGTGTCTGTTGGTTTCAGTTTTTAGTATTCCTAGCCCGACTGTCAGTCTGTCAGTTTTCTGTCTGTCTTATAATGTGTTTGTTCACGTCCCTCTCATTTCCATGTCTCTCTCCTGTCTTCTTCTGTTCTGTGTTTTCAGTCCTTAGTTCAGGGGGGTCCAGATCCGGTCCTTGAGGGCCCCTATCCTGCAGGTTTTAGATGGATCCCTTTTCCAACACACCCAATTCAAATGATCAGCCTATCACCAAACTCTGCAGAAGCCTGATAATGACCTTCAGGTGTGCTGGAAGAGGGAAACATCTAAAACATGCAAGATAGCCGCCCTTGAGGACCAGGATCGGACACCCCTGCCCTAGTTCATCTTTTTTCCACTCCTTTCATCCTCTCATCCTTTCATCCTCCATCTTTAACGCTTGTCCTAGCCCTTTAGTCTTGATGTTTCAGCTCCTCTGTCTGTCTGTCTGTCTCTCTGGTCAGTTTGTCGTTCCTCTTTCTTCTAATTAGTCCTTTTCAGTAATAGTCATTGGGGGGGGCTCAAAATAAAATTCTGCTTAGGGCCCCAATTTGGCCAGGGGCAGCCCTGACTATGAACGAGTCAATGGCAGAATACTGTGGGCTTGTACGGCTGTCTTGAGTTAGCAAATCAGAAAATAGAATTTCTCAACCAATCAGATAACAGAATTTCTTGTTGCCGCCCGGGTAAGGTCTGAAAAACCAGACTCACTCATAAATACACACACAGGGACAGAATAACCACCTCTTTTTCATTAAATTGATCTGCTTTTTTGTTTGTTTTGACTTTGCCTACCTACCTTTTTTGTTCAATTGCTTTTTGTTTAGAAAGTTTTAGACAAGAGTTTATCTGAAAATATGGCAGAATTTAGCGTAAATTTAGTGTGAACTTTGTTGTTCTTTAAGAAGCTAGTTTATGGCTTCTTAAAGACCCCACACACACACAAACACACACATACACACACACCTCAATCTCACTCCAAGCAATCTTGAAAACTTGAGAGCCCTGGTGTAAACCATCACTTGGAAAAAACAAACACTGGAGTCTCCACTTCCAGTCCAGCTTCACTGACAGTGGAGACGATAGAGCAGAGGAATGTGTGACAAAAATGGAACTCAACAACTATGATTGTCACCAATATTTAGGTGAAGCCTGTGAAAATGACCTTAATGTTAACGTTAATGTTAATGATGCAGTGTTAGAGTCTGGCAAGGCTCTGGGTATAGGCCACACAGGCGGCTGCCAAGGGCGACATCTGCTGGAGGGAGTGATAAATTACAACAAAAAAAAAACAATAAAATAAAACACATACTTAAATATATTTCAGTATCTGGATAATAAAGTTGAAACGCACCCTTTACACTTCCTTGACATGATTTCTCTTAAATAAATCATATTCAAGCCTCAATATGATAAATATTTATTCCACTTGTCCCACTTTGTGGATTCTGTCATTCATTTCTTTCTTATTCACTATTAAAGGCATGACACCAACTCACAGGATCTGAAACATAAGGATCTAAACAGTTTAAATCATTACTCGCACATTTATTTCTCTTATACTTATGGTTCATTTACATTAATTCTTTTCCATTGTATGGACTGTTTTAGACAAATCTTGGATTCCTTTATACATCTATTGCAGAAACCAATTCCAGTATTAATTCACAGTCTCAAACATTTTACATATTGCAAATCAACATATCAGTGACAGCTAAGCTTTTCATAAGTCAGGCTGAGGGTTTTCAAGTGTGAGCACATTATGTTGTTATTTTATTTTACCTTTAAATGTGACAGTTTCATTACTTTTTAAGATTCACTGGCTGATTACTTAATTAGGATTTAATTTAAGTGAAAACGATTAATATTTATTTTAACTGGATTTTTTGTGTTTGTTATAACAATACTTCAGAATGTGCCTTTTTGTTAGACTCTATAGTTGTTGTAAGTATTGCTAATAAATGTTTTACAGTAACACATAATAGTCATAATTTCATATTTCCTGTCAACTTTTAAATTTATTTATTTATTTATTTTATTTTTTTTACAAAAACATGGTGGGCCACTGGTGGGCTTCCCTAGCAGCCCCACTACCAGGCTTAGCAAGATTTCTGGGGGAAACCCTGTATACTAAATATTACATAAATGTAACATGAAACATTTCATTGTTTACAAAGAAAATATTTTTTTAATTATCAATCTCTTTTCATTATCAGATCACTCAGCTCCATTTTTTTTTTTTTTTTTTTTTTTTTACCACAAATGATAAATTGTTTCAAATAGCATTAATTCAATTTCAGTAAATCATGTTAAACAAATGAACAGACCTACACTGGTTACATGTGGTCGTTATGGTTACATTTCACACTGACGACATCTGCCATCTGTTACATCAATCACCGCTGAAAACACATATATGTTTGGAACTTTCATACTTTCCTAAAAGTGTGTGAAGGTCCTTTCCACAACTATGAATTACAGCACAATGTTGCCACAAGTGAATATTTTAATGTAACATTTTTAATCCTGGATGTGAGTTCAACAGGTTTATGTAACTAAGAGCACAGTTACTGTACATTGGTGGTGTTTTGTAGGTGTTAATAAGCAGATAAACAATAAGCAGTAAATGAAAGTAAGTTTGTCCTTTTGTTTTACTGTTGTGTGAACTCAGCCTCAGTTTCTTATGAATAAAGTCAAACATTTAAAATAAAAGAACAAAGAGCGCTACCTTCAGTGTGTGCAGTCGGAGTTGTTTCCTCTTTTGTTGACTTTGATGGATGTTTTACTTGTTAACTTTCACTTTCCTATGGTGCACGTTACGAGGTCTATAGAGACATGTCATCTCAGTTTTATTGTTGTGGTTAAAAACACAGCAGGCAGGTTGTGGACTGAATGTGCTGTAACTCAAAACGGAGCAGGAAGGTTCTAGGCATCACAGTTCATCCCTAAATGTATCTGTTGTTCATCAGTATCTTATCGTCATATTCATTGTTCCACATAATTTCACTTTCCTCTTATTCCAGTTTCACCATTTGTCCAGTTTCAAATCCTGTGACCTGTTTACTGGAGTGACTAAAGCTGTATAACATCAACAGGACACTAATTTATTAAAGGTTTGCGTGTATAAAAGCATGTGCAAATGCAGTGCACACGCAAAAAAATGTACAAACTGATTTACTAACAGTGTCCACTAAGGGTTGTGTTTTTCAAAGGTACAAAAGGTGCATCCAGTTAGTGCACGTGCCATAATGAATATGCAATATGGGGCGTTTACACGCAAATGAGTGTGTGCTGGGAGGAGAAAATATATTAATTTAGCACAAGCAAAGTAATTTATCAAACCCGAAAGTAATTTGCTCTTAGAAACTGCTTGTCACATCTCTGCCTCTCTGCTCCCTCCCTCTCACTCACTCACTCACTCACTCGCTCGCTCACTCACTCACACTCATCAGGCTGCCACTATATATTGTCTCTCTTGGTCTTAGCCTTTGCCGTATTGTTCTTCTGCCTTGATGCAAGACTTTTCAGCATTTCCCTCCTGTCTGATCCTCTGTCGCTGACCCCGTCTGTTCCTGACCTTGGGCCTGTTGCACAAAACTAAGATAACGGATTAAGCCAGGATATGTTGGTCATCCTGAATCAGTTTATCGATGATCCTGTTGCACAGAAGCCTGATAGGGGAAAGCAGGATATATTATAAGTTACCATGAAGATTTGTCCTGCTCCAGACCAGGCTAATTCCAGGATTTATTTAATCTCATCCCTTATCTCAGTCAGCAGCCACCATAAATGGAAACCAATAGTTATTCCACTGCCCACTACACAATGGAATCACATTAACTAGACTCACTGTCATTATTTAAACATTTGTGATAATTAATTTCAATAAATTTGCATAGATTATTATTTTAGATGATTTTGCAATCATTACATCAGTTCACTGTCACTGTGTTTATTCAGACATTTCAAGAATTATACACTGGTGCAGATACAGGGTTTGAAAAACTAAAGTGTGTGTAAAGGAATAGGTTGAAGCCTAAGCTTAGTCTGCAGACCCTCCAATTTATATCACTAAACTAAATGAAATAAAATAGATACCAATACCTTTAACTTAGTAACAATAGCAAAAACTAAACAATTCAATAGTTTGAATCATGTAAAAATGAACATTCTTCATATATTTTGATGATATTTCTTTTAGACATAGTTTTAAACATAAATAGAGTTATGCAGTCTTTTAACTCAGGATTTAACTTGTTCCAAATATTTATTCCAACAGAAAGACTAAATGTCTTCATATTTTGTTCTAACGGAAGGTTTTTTGAACACATGACTTCTTCTGAAATTAGAAACACTTTCCTGTACTTTAAAGGTCCTGTACAGCCTAAACCCTTTCAGTCGCATTGTATATGGAACAATGGATATGTTGTTTTTGTTTGTTGTTTAAAGTAATTAATGACTGAATAAATTACTACTACTCCTACTACTACTACTACTCCTACTACTACTACTACTACTACTACTACTACTACAACAGAGAATTCGTTTAAAGTGGATTGCAGCTACAACGTTGGTCGGAATCGGTGGTGTTTTTAAAGGACAAAGACTCCGCTTCCCATGAGCACTAGCTCTACTGTCGGAAGGGCTGAACTCTGACCAAGGCTACATTAGCTTTGAAGCTAATGAAGAGCAGATCCTCTTTACAACTCTGCATTTCTTTTTTCAAGACAGCAACTTGCAGGGTGCAATATGACATTTGAAACGAGACAACAATCAAACTTCATGAAGTCCTTTTGTGGTGTAGTTTAGTAACTGGAGTGAAAACGAAAGTGAAACCTTATTTGGATGTCTGACTGCTACTTCTACGTCTCTTACTAAGTGTTACTCACAGACCAGCAGTGTTGGGCAAATTACTTTTTAAAAAAAGTAATTAGTTACAATTACAAGTTACTTTCCCAAAAAAGTAATTAAATTAGTAACGGAATTACTCCTTCATGAATGTGATTAGTTGCCTGGGAAAGTAATTATTGCGTTACTTTTTTGAAAAACTTTTAAATATGTAAAAGGAAACTGATTTTTGAGCCTGTTTCACGGTCTAACTTTTTCCGTCTTGAGGCGACATCTCTCTGATATTAGTTGTGCTGATGTTCCCACTAAATGGAGCTTCTAGACCATGACTTTGGTAAAGCTGGGGTCCACCAGGGCCCGGCTTTTCCACCACACAAGGGGATCTGCATTTATAGGAAGAAGATGCTCCTCCAGTTAACCCCACACCTCCACTTTTTTCAGTCGTTCTCCCCTGACACAGCGTTTGTCTTCAGTCCAGTCAGTCAGACTCACTGATAACTCCACCCCTAAGTTAGTGGTGCATAAAGCTGCGTTCAAGTGCATGGGGTGTGCTGTGGACACCTCAGACTCATGGTCACACAGGTGAAACATGAAGGCAGTGTGGGCAATTTGAATAAGAACGGCTCACAAACGAATCGGTTCTTATCACTTAAAAGAGCCGTTCAAAACACTCGACTCGTCCGCGAGTACATATACATTTACACTAGCTATTCCACAAAGTATTCAAGCATTTTCATAAATAACTTAAGTCATTCAACATCATCATACTGCATTAGCAGTTCAGTGCTAGCTGCTTCAGCCTTCTGTATTCACAGTATTCTACTGTTATGATGGTCTTGTTCCTGAAGAGCAGTTTAGTATCCAGACCCCACATGAACATTAAACTCCAAACAGAATGTTGGAAGAAATGCCTTTTATTTGGTCCTTCTTCTGTGTTTCGGGATTCTCCCTGTGTTTTATTTTATGGAGGTAATAAAAAGCAAGAATCGGTTGGTCTCAAGTTAATTTATTTATTTAACAAAGCAGCATTAATAAGTCAAATACAGAGCTCTGGGTCTTTTTCCTTTCCCTGACAACAACAGAATGTGTGAGTACGTGACGTCTGACTGACTGCTCTTCCCTGACCCAGTATTTTATAATAGGCATTGAGTCATCTAGAAATGTAGGTTGATTTCATCTTCTCATTGGTCCTTCGTCTTGCTGACCCCTCCTTTGATTTGGTTTCCTTCATATGGCTCTCATTCCTCCTCATGACTCTGGCTCGTTAAAGCTGTGTGGGGCAAAAGGTTACTACTCCCTATCTACCTTCCTCTTTGCCCCATAAACTTTCTCCGAATTCCACCATGTCTCAACAGTTTCACTCATCCAGACATTCCTTGTTCCACTATCTTAATTTTACTCCTACAGACAGTTTCATATCCTGATTTTACTATGTAGTTAGTAGTGTTGGGTCCAACAACACTGATGCGTCGGTGCGTGTATCGAGCACAAAGAGCAACACCCCGTATCAGTGCATGTATTACTTGAAGGAAAATCACGTAACCGATACAGCTTCTGTGTCGTACAACAGCAAAGTGTCAAAATGTGTTTATCAGGATGCAAAATTTGCAACACATCTGCACTTGTGCCGAAAAGAGGAGAGGAGACTTGGATTGTGTGCTGTTTTTGGATCACTGTTTTGACATTCTGGGATTTGTGGATTTTCACTTATACTTCCCTGCAACAGAATTTTGTTAACTCTCCATTTGATACGCTGCTTTAGTCATCAATGGCGGATTTACGTGCACAGAATTCATAATTTGAATTTCTTATAGTTGAATATTTTTATTGAGTAGTTGTATTTCATAATTTGATTTATTTTTTTTTTTAATAGTTGTATGGAAGTAAATGTGTGCCATCAGCAGTGTTGGGAATTACGGCGTTACAAATAATGGTTACTAACTAACGTTACTAACGCCATTATTGTTTTTCAGTAACGGGTAATCTAATTAATTACTATTTGAAACGTGACAACACCGTTACCGGCAGTGAAATGTGGCACATTACTATGCACTGATATCTAACAGCTGTTATCTGTCCTGGTTCGCTCAGTCAGACACTGGAGAAGTGACGTTTGTGGACGAGTTGAGTGTTTTGAACGGCTGTTTTAAGTGATAAGAACCGATTAATTTGTGAGCCCTTGTTATATTCAAATTGCCCACACTGCCTTCAAGCTTCACCTGTGTGTCCATGAGTCTGAGGTGTCCACGATGCCTTCACGTGAACAACTAATGACATCTCCGAGTTTGAGTTGTTCGCAAAACACCCCATGCACTTGAACGCAGCTTTCTGCGCAGGAGTTATCAATGAATCTGACTGACTGGACTGAAGACATTTATCGCTGTATCAGGGGGAGCGACTGGAAAAAGTGGAGGTGCGGGATTAACTAGAGGAGCATCTTCTTCCTATAAATGCAGATCCCCTTATGTGGTGGAAAAGCCGGGCCCTGGTGGACCCCAGCTTCACCAAAGTCATGGTCTAGAAGCTCCATTTAGTGGGAACATCAGTTCCATCTGAAGGTGTATTCTCTAAGACAAAACTAATATCAGAGAGAAATCACCTCAAGACGGCAAAAGTTCGATTACTTGTCTTCCCTAACTCAAATTTTCCAAAGGATAAGGAGAGGCAGAAGAACCCACAAAGGATGAAACTGCTTTATTATTATATCCCTAAACGCAGTTTCAGGGATATTATGTTTTTGGTCTGACTGCCGCCGCCGGATATCCTTCGTGTTAATGCGATACCTTGAAAAATATTGGGTTTAGAAATTCCAAATTTTCCATATCAATCCGTATCATGGAGAGGAAGAACTGATTCGATTTTGGACAATTTACCATTTCTAGATTGGCCACAAGGGGCCGCTCAAAAGTTTAAACTCACTAAATACTCTTTTGTTCAAATCAAGTGCAAATGAAAGGTCATGACCTGGGGATGCCTTACATCATGACATCATAGCTGTTTGGTTAAGGATTGGGGATGTTTGGGGATATACCCCTAGCTGTCACTTCAGGCGGCTGGTTTTATCTAGTTTTGTCTAGTTGTTAAATACATTAATACTGTAGTCATACAGATTAGATTTTGTTACAAAACAGTGAAAATTAAAGCTCAAATTAAATCATCACATAAGGCATTCTGATAAATTTTGAGGTTTCATATATTCCATTTTTTTATTATATCCTTGAACACAGTTTCGGGGATATTATGTTTTTGGTCCAACCACCATCATCGTACAGAGAGGGGCATCCCAGAGGAAATCCCACCTGCAGGCCCTGTTTGTACTGATTTAAATGTGAGCGTGGAGAGGGAGGAGTCAGGTACTCCAACATATGTGGTCAGTTCCACGCTGATTGAGATGTACAAAGGAAATGTGCTTCAATTCAGGTGCACGCTCAGTTTTATTCATCTGGATTTTTTTGTGCGTACAGAGTTTTCTGCATGTAAGCGTACGCCAGGTTTCATTATGAAATCCACGCAAGTCTCTATACATGAGGCCCCTGGTTTCTATTGGCTCATCTGGCTTCAGACCCCATGCCTATCCCCAAACTACCTGCTGCTCACTCCTCACCAGCTCATCCGGTGGATTCATCCGACTCTGGTTACCTCGTCTCTGACTGGACCACCATGGTGAGCTTCCTGCACATGGCTTTTAAGCGCAGTTTGAGAGACGAACTCTGGTCCAGATTCAATCTGCTAATTCTGATCCCTGTGATGAGTGACTTCAATAAAGGTGTTTCTAAACTAACTCAGGATTTCAGTGAACTGCATTTGGGTGCTAACTACACCAGCCACACTGCGTCTATATTTAACACGTCTCAAAGGAGGGTGCAAACAGTTTATATACATAACTGCACACACATGGCTGCAGTTATTGTCGCAAGGAGACATCGAAAGGATGAAACAAGACGCAGAGAACCCATTTTTTACCCTTGTGTGAACAGTTTGGAATGGCAGAAGGAAAAATAATTGAGATATACACACACACACACACACACACACACACACTTTATGGGACTCTTTTTCCACTTGAAATGATGATTTTGATTAAAAATACGCACCAACATTAGGCTACAGTGTGACAAAATTATGTGTGCCTGACTGTCATTCAATCCAAAAACCCCCACAGCCCCCCCACCTCTAAAATGAAAAATAGATGAATGAGTGTTGCAATACCTTTTATAACAAAACTCCTTGCAGTGTTACATTTCTGTGTCTGGATCATTCCAGCACACTGTTGCCATTAGTGCTGGCGTATCCCAGAACAGTTTTTCTAGCATACTGTCTCCATGACAATACGCAAATTACAGCAGGTGCAAAGTCTTGGAGACCGCCCTATTTAAATGAGGATTTTGCGTGTGCTAAACTGTTCTGGGACCCACCAGCTCTAATGGTAACAGTGTGCTGAATGATCCAGATGTACGGAAAGGTAAAGTTGGAGGAGTTTGGCAAAGATGGTATTGCATGACTCATTCATTCATCTTTTCATCTTAGAGGTGGGGGGGCAGTGGGCGCTGTTGGACTGTACGACTGTCAGATGTGTAATGCCGAAATCTACTCCCTGCCAAAAACTGGTCCCCCTTCCTAAGTTAGCCATGAAATGGATGATGTGCACCAAATTCACCCTGTCACAACTTTTTCTCCTTTCTGACTGTAGGGTTTGAAATTAATTGTGAATTATTTAACCTCTTAACACCATCATAGCTGTGTAGCAATTCAGTAATTAATAATATTGTAAGATACTGCAGTTATGTTTTTTTAATCTGTTTAATATTAATATTATAACTAAGGTATATAAAATGTTCTAAAGTTAAATATTAGAAATACAACACACAAAATATATATCAATAAAAACAGATACTGCTGAAAACTACTTCACCCATGACTAGGGGTGCAGTTTTCGGCAGGGAGCAGAATTCAACACTATAAGGTGTACATAACTTTGTCACACTGTAGTCTAATGTCAGTGCATATTTTTAGTCACAATTATCAGGAGTGGAAAAAAAGTCCCGTAAAGTATGTGTGTGTGTGTGTGTGTGTGTGTGTGCGTGCGTGCGTGTGTGTGTATGGTGGGGGGGGGCATACGTCTCAATAATTTTTTCCTTCCTTCATTCCAACAATGTTCACACGAGGGTGAAAAATGCATTCTCTGCATCTGGTTTCATCATTTCGATGTCTCCTTCTTGGACAATAACCGCAGCCATGTGTGCGCAATTAAACATCTAAACCGTTTGCTCCTCCTTTTGAGACGTGTTAAAGGTAGATGTAGTTTCTATCAGCAAAATTGCTTTTGGGTTTGATAAATCACTTTGCGTGTGCTAAATTAATATATTTATATTTTCTCCTTCCACCACACGCACAATTGCCCCATATTGCATATTCATTGTGTCAAAAGTACTAACTGGATACAGGTGCACTATTTTGCACCTTTGAAAGACACAATCCTTACTGTTCACTGTTAGTAAATCAGTTTGTACATTTTTTTGCGAGTGCAATAACTTTGCACACATTTTAAAACACGCAAACCTTTAGTAGATCCAACCCTTAATCCAAGTAGATGAGACTGCAGAAGACTGGAGGACAACTCAAAGACAGCTGCACAAGTGACCATCCAAGGAAGCATAAACAAAAGAGCTGCTCTGGCCCCCATGCTGTTCTGCATAGACCTCAACCCCCTCAGCCAGATCACCACCAAGAGTCTATGGGTCCCAGTTCTGAAAAAGAACAACCATGAACAACCGAGCCCCTTGTAGTCCTACATTTCTGTGAGGACTTAAAGGCATCATCACAACAGGTGAGTTTTCGACCACAACATGT
>JAPQRP010049604.1:0-12664 GCA_037367295.1 Apogon hyalosoma | reverse complement strand
ATAGATAGATAGATAGATAGATAGATAGATTGATTGATTGATTGATTGATTGATTGATTCTCCACAGGGCATCATGAAGAATGTCAAGAATAAAGACTTTATATGCCTGCCCTGATTACATACATAATTTTAATTCTTTATAAGGATAACTGTCCTTAATTGTCAATCAACACATTCTGGTTAAAAATGCATTATACGGATCAATATTTGCACAATAAAAATGTGGATTTAACAAATAACATGTACTTTTATAGACTCACATTTTCCTCACTAACAACGGATGTTGCCTTATCTCAGTAAAAGATATGAGACATTACCACAGGTGTCAAAGGGAACTACTGATTTGACCTAAACAATCAAGGCAATTCTTTCTCCACCTAGGCAGAGCTGGACTGGTCTGTGAAGTGTCCGGCTGGTTCAGTGTGTAGGAAGTTCCTGTGGAGAGACCCTGTGTACAGAGCCTTTGGTAGGTCCTAATGGCTTCCTGTGGAAGCACTGCTTCTCACTGGAGGGGTTTCCTCAACCCTTTTTCCTGCTGATGTGAACATTTCCAGATCAGTTTTCTTTCGTGTGAATCTGCTCATCCAAAATGACCTCCTTGTTCATGTTGAATACAGTAAACAGGCAACTAGGGTACTTCTCACAGGCAGCCTCAAATATAACAGAAACACCAAGATTAACCACCATCTCTGCTTTTTGACATTTGTTTTGTGTGTGCAAGCAATGAAACCACCTGTCTCAAAATGAAGGAGTGAAGGATTTGTGATCACAACAGACTGAGAACAGAAGTGAAGTGGTGTGTCTTTGCTTTAGCAAGGTGAGGAGTTTTTAATGACAGGTAAACTCAGGTGAAGCAGGCCCTGCAAAGTCTCTGTTACTGGCAGTGATTGCTGCTCCTTCAAGGGGATGAAATTCCATCCCTGTTCTCGACAAAGAGCCTGACGGGGTGTCAGTCAGGCTTAGTGATGGGCCTCCCATCCAATATTCACTAGCTCCTCAAGCTGTAAATCTACACAGGACAACCTTGACACAGCACAGGGCTAACACTGAGCCATCTCAATGTCTAACTAGCTTGCCACAGGCATGGTTTACAGTAACAAAGCTCTGGCACAAGTATGAAGATAGTTAAGTTTAAGGTATAAGGAAAGAATGAGGTCAGTGGAGTGTCCACATGAGGGAAAACTGTATGGTTTTGTATTGTAATGATCATGTTACTGATAAATGAAAAACATCAGCAAAGGTTGGGAACTCCCAAAAAGCTGACGATCAGTAGAATGTGTAAAATCAGCAGCTCAGTACATAGTAAGTGGCCATGTCTGATAATGATGTGAAAGAAAATGACCATAAGTCTACAAACAGTTCTTAAAGGTAAAGGACAAAGCAGCACCATATATGTAACTGCTGTTACTGTCTACACCTGCTGCACCTAAACATATGTACCATGGCACTACAAACGTATCACAGAAGCAGAGCTCTAAGACTGGCTACCATTCCCATACAGTGAAAGGGACTATTTTAGAGCATGAAACGCTAAACTGTTGTAAAAGCACTCACGGCTGAGGCTTCAACAATGACCTCATCTTGTCCTTTGGGACCCTCTTTGGCATGCTCTGCTGTGGGACAATACTGAATGAACAGCAAAACATGAATCGCCATCCCCGCACACACACTGCTCCGAATGTAACAAAACCCTGACATTACCTCAGAGACTACAGGGCGATGACAACCGGCATGGACACAAAGGGACAAGGCCAAGCCTGAGGCTGTCACTATAACAGAGACGCACTTGAGGTGAGAGAATACATCACTAAACTTTGCAGATAATTTTCATTCTGTCGGCAGCTCTTAAAAATGCCGGAAGCAACAAACAAGACACCCTCATAATAGCGAGTGGAATAAAGATAACCATAGAAAACATTTCTTATTATTCCAGCTGCATGGTCCACTCACCCTATCTGTCGGTTTGTGGAGGGAGCCTGAGTGATGACGGAGCTGGACTGAGGAGAGGGCAGGGCCTGCTGGATCACTATGCTGGTATCATGGTTGCCCATTCGTGAGTGGGCCTGCTGGTGCTGGCCTTGGCCTGCTTGACCATGCAGTGAGATGCTCTGCAGTGGAAGAGAAAAGCACTCAAAGTTAGGAAACTGTCAAGGGTGTCACAATCTTTCCAGTAAGTTGCAGTTTCATCACAACTCTAGCATTATAACTGTTTGGCCTTGGGCACCAGCTTGAATGGGTAATGAGGAACTATATAAACTATCATCTGCAGCCTTCTCATGAGTGGAGCTGCATAATGAAGACCACATTTTCAATTCTTTTACCCAGTAAGACATTTTCATTGTTTTACCTCTGTTACGTGTAAAGGCGTATAAGTTTCCAAATAACCTTGTTCTATATACATTGTTATTACTACATACTGCAAAGCCTTACTCCTGCATCTTGGCAGCGATGCCAAGATCATTAACTTGATTTGCAGGAGTCAACGTGAAACATCCAATGGCAACAATCAAACATATAAAGGAGGATGCTGTGCAGATATTTGAAATATAGAAGGTCTTTTACTTACAACAGCTACTGACACTAATATATACATACATTTGAGGAATTTAAATATAAATACAAATCTTTTACTCATAATAGACCTGTATCTGAATAAATGGGACAACCTCTGTTTTTCTCTGTATTTGAGCTTTCACTCTTTATCTCAGGTTAATGTGTTCTGAACTCCCAAAGAGTCTTGCTCTGACTCGCCTCCTGCTGACTTAGCAGAGCCTCCAATCATAAACCACACAGGCTGGGGAGGCTAGACATGGCTGACCTGAGTGCAGACAAGCTCCAGAGCCAAACCACCCAGACAACAGCTTAGCTACAGCTTCACTGCACATCTCTCCAGACATTAGATAAGCAGTCTGTCTTGTGGTGATTTGACTAGTACCTATGTTTCAGGTAGAGGTGCCTCAGGGCTGATCTATAATGCATAAATGATCACCCCTTTGTCAAATGTCAGAGCTTTGCGACTCTGCTCTCATGCAAGAACGTCTGGCCAAGTCTTTTATTGCTGCCACAAAAGTTGTCTCAGGGGTCTGCCTTGACGTCTGGGAAGAAATAGGACTCCCTCCCTGCGAGATGACTAGAGAGCTGTTTGAAGTTACAGGTGGAGAATCTGATCTCTCTTCTCCTCACCTGTGGTGGGTGACAAATGTTCACCTGCTAGCCCTGTCTGTCACTGTCAGCAAGACTGATGTTGGCTAGGGCACAACAAGGGCCTATGACTGCACAGGACAGAAATCAGGAGAAGAAAAAAGCAATCTCCTTCTACAGCTTTCCCAGCGTTGGCCTATATATTGACTGAGTAGAAAGATAGACAATATGTCACTTTATTTTCATGGTTAGGAGAACTGCATGGCTTCTATGCAGTCTGTGCAGTATAGACGTGTCAAATGGAGTCTTGACAATGATAATTCCAACTGTAAGTCACTAATTTTTGTCTGAAAAATATTGACTAGCCACAATCCCAAGTCACAGGCTAGATTTTTTTAAGTACAACAACTGAGACACGATGGGCTACAAAAGTCTAGTTTCTTCTCAGACCACTTGAATTATAATATGTTGAAAGGTTATTATTGATTTTTTTTATGCAAAGATGCCAAAATAAATTCTTTCTTCTGAGGCTTTAATTCACACACCTCTGTGTTCTTTGGCTAAAAATATAAAACTATGGGAAAACAACTGCAGAAGTATGCATTTCTGTGGTTATCAGCTTTTTCAACTAGTGAGCAGAGTGCGGTTACATGAGGTCTAGGTGTTTTCAGTCTATTAAAAGTATGTGCATCAGTTCAAAGTGTGTGGGCTGTTATTAGTAAAATGACTGATGATGGCAGCAGATACCAGTTCATTACCATCTGACCTCACCCCTGTGGGTGGTTGTGGCTTTGGGTTCATCTCAACGTTTCTCAGCCTGAGGCTTTGCTTTCTGTTCCTGCAGTACCTGTTTACTGTCTTCTTCTTCCTGGGCTTTGCAAAACTCCTGTTCAATGGAGCAGTCCAACTCACTGAATAGTCCGACCTCCTCACAGTTCTTCAAAAAGCGTGTCGGCGTGGGTGTCTGGTCTGGAAAACAAAGAAAAATAGCTTTAGAAGCAATTGATGCTTGTTAGTCAGGCTGCTCATATATCAAGTTTGTGCACCATGGGGAACAGAGTGAGACCTAAATCCTGTTTTCTTTTTTTAATGGCTTTACACACATTATACATAATATCTGCTTTTGACATTACTTGATCTTTTGGTTATGTATAGTTTAAAGTGGTGCCTATTTTTATGTCTGTTTTTATGTGGACCCCAGACCGAGTAACATAGATTGAAATAATGACAACAGAGCAAAGAATGTACATTGTTTGTTCAGATTTGTATGAAAACATTCATCTAATACTGTTACAGAGCGAGAGATACTACCTTTGACAGCACCATTACAACTGATAAAGTACAGATCCCACCTACTGAGTGGGGGTCTCATTTGTTGAGCTGCGGTATTCAACTTGACTTTGTGGGGGGGTGGGGGGTGGGCACAGATCAGGTTTCAGACAGTTGAAGGTGATTTTAGGATCAGGCTTGTTTCAAAGGCTAAAAGCATACTTCATGCTTTGTTTATCCATTCGGGCTAGACAAGAGTTTGACTTAATCTTTCATCATGGCCACTGTATCCAAAATACAGTTTTAAAATAACTACAGTTTTTCCATTCGGTATGCAAAGAATAAACTTAGGGTCCATTAATAGAAAGGTGAGTAATGAAAATGAATTGAAGATATATATGGTACATTTATAGTAAATGTAGAAGGAGCTCAACAGTTATAGCTGAGGGCTTGTTAACATGTGACTTTACAGTATAACCACTGACTCTTTTACCCCAAGTTCAAGGTCTCAATAAGAGAAATACTCGGCGTTGTAACTCAGGCGGTAAGGACACCCGGCCTAGAAAATCTGATCCTGCTGTCCAGCTGAGTGTAAATAATAAAGAAGACACAATCTCAGCAGCATGGCTGGAGCTGTTTGTGCTGCTGTCTAGAGTGGCAGAGCAATTTCTAAGAATGGTTATCTAGACTTATGGATTATCCTTGAGCAGATACAGATGAACAAGTCACCTGGGGCCTGTACACTCCACTGTCCATAAAACGTCCCCTGATATGTCAACAAAATCCCACACATCTCTGATAGAGACAAAGAAATTACACAGAGCAAAAAGAAAGTGTCACTGTACATCAAGATAATGAGCTTGACACGCTCATTTCTTCATTCATACATCAGCGTCTCTTTATCCTGCTGAAGTGCGCATAAGTGGCGTGCATTGACTAAAGCTGAGCTGCAAAGTACCATGTGTCATTCGATTTACATTACTGTAAACAACTGGTATAGACACGCCATAAAGTTTTCTGATGATAGACAAGTGGGTCTGTGCATGAGTCATCGAAGTACACACACCTGCAAACACGCTACAGATTTCCTCTGAGGATTGCTGTGGTAGTGCAGTAGCTGTAACTCACCTGATAGCATGTTGTCGTTCTTTATGGAGGGGAACTTAAGGGTCATCTCATGTTTGTGTCGGTGTATCATCAGATGGTCTTCCGTGGGGAATCGCTGTAGATGATGTAGAAGTGTTATGTAATCAAAGGGAAACATAAAATTTTTTGATATAACAGTGGAAACTTAAATTCTTTGATAAGTTGAATATTAGCATCTGAATGCAATGTTTTTCATTTTATGATGAGCAGCATCTCTTTTGTGAAAAGGGTCTATCAAGTGATTATTAAAAGTTAAATAATCCTGACAATTACCCCAAGTTGCCGTTTTTACCCCCAAAAATATTCCACTTGGGTGTTGACTTCAAAGGGTATCTGTTTCTATAGGTATTTTTACACCTGCAGCTTTATTTACAGTTTGTGTTTCTCTCAGTTTCATGCTATTCTTCCTCATGCGTGAGGCAGTAACCTACTCCTCAGGTCTCGTCAATGTTGTGCTCTTCATATTACAGACACACAAAAACACACACACAGGCACACGCTTTGTGTTGTTTTGTCCTGACGTACTCACCTGAGAACAGCCAGGAGCGTTGCAAATGAACGGCCTTTCCTGGTCTGAGTTCATCACTCTGGCCAACTTCTCATAAAACTACAAAAGCAGACATAAGTGTTAGCTTTCCCCATCAGCTTCCAAGAGGAAAAATTCACTCACTGGATCGCTTTAGACATAAAATTGCTATTGCACATGAAACAGCTGTGTGGCTATTTTAAGTTATAAACATACGCTTTTGTCATATTACAGAAAAGATCTATTAAAATGACATCCAGGCTAAGCTCTCAAAAAGAGGTTTTAGATGACTGAATGAAGCTTTAACATACTTAAATAAACAGTAAAAGTTAAATAGATGTTTCTAATTACTATGTTTTTCTAAGACTTAGCTGCATAAAGACAAAGTGTATGTGTTTACATCTATTTACAGATGACCTAAGTGTTGATAGATATGAGACATCCACTTTCATCAACTTTTCAATAGACAGAACTTTACATCAAAAGCATCAATTTTTCATTAACAGATGTAATTTAGTTCTTATTTTTTATACATCTCTCAGTGACAAGAAGAATAGGAATATGCAAAAGCAACAGTGCACCAGTTGTAAGACAGAAAACACAGGTGTTTACTCAAAAAAACCCAAAATGAAACAAAACTAGGAGCATTATTATTTGTTTACCAGCAACTACTGCCAACTATATAATTTGATAGTAAATGCCCATTAAAATAGAGCCATAGTCATGCATCATGCTGAAACCATAATGGCTGCAATTATAATTGTAGACATTTTAATAACAAATTAAATTGAAAGCAGCTAAACTTCCCAAACTCATGGAGCAGCACCTGTAATGTGTTTAATATAAATATCATCCAGATGCGTGTAAAAATAAAGGCCTAAAAATATTATTAAATGTGACCCCGTTTACTTACAGAAACTATTATACACACAGCAGGCAGGCACAGGAAAGACACAGGCTGCTTTCGACATCCAGAAGAAAATGATGGCAAAAACAATCTAATGTTCATTTATATTTATGGCAGGATAACAAAGAAAATGTAGCAGAAATAACAGGTGCACTTCAATAGCTTCTCAGTATGAAGCCAACAGCAATTGCATTGTTAATATTCTTCACATAAATAAAATAACAGAAGAGTAGGTAAAACAGTTCTGACATTATAGATGTAGAATATTTTTTTGGTATGCAATCCTGCATCTCTTTTCAGGCAACAGGTAGGCTTTGAAACTGAGTCAGACTTTCACTTTACATTAAAAACATTATAGGTTTCATTATAGATAATACTAAGTACGTACATTTAAAAAAAATCACTGCATTGATAGAGTATTCTTCCTACACTCTCTACTGTCTTAAAATCACAGTTGGCGGCTGGTACCTACTATCTTACTGTGTGTCTCTTATATACGAGGAGACTTCAAAAAGTTTGTGGAAAAAGACATGGTTTAAATCATATGACCCTCAGTTTTACACAGATGGATTTAAAGGTTGCTATTAAAGCTTGCAGAAGTGTAGATGAGTGTAGAAGCTTAGATGGAGCATATGTTGAAAAACAAACATTATAACGTGAACCTTTTTCTCCAACTGTCCTTTTTCCACTAACTTTTTGAAGCCCCGGCGTAGATGTCTTATGATTGTCCGGTGAGATGCAGTCACCACCTGCGACTCCTACAGAAGCCCAGCGCTATTTCACAGTCTAAGAACTGTTTAAGTGAGTGAAACACGAGTTAAGGCAGTCTCTAGTAAGTCTTCTAAACAAGAAGCAAAGAATCGCGAGTAATAAACCAGAGTTGTGATGATGAATACAAGGGCCGATTCTCAAAACTGAACATGCATGTCTCTTAGTATGGGATGCACAAACAAAAGAACATTCAAGCTCCTCGCTGGAAGATTTAGTCGTCCAGTTGAGGTTTGGACTAGAGTCTTTAGACATGTGGACACTCATAATATGCTAAACACATGAAAGTACTAGTAATAAGCAGGAATAAGAGCAAATAATATGGTAGGTTTTCTGCTATTGTCTTCTGTCTCCAAATCTATGTAAACAAAATAAAATAAAGACTATGATATATTTTTTATCAGCACTCCATGTTTATCATGCATAAGACCTACAGTAGTTATAGAAGCAATTACTACACAATTTACACTGATTATTACACGTTTAAAGCACAAAATGTAACACCTCTTTACCTGCCAGTCCTGAAATGCATCAAAACTTTAAGCCAACTGCACGTGACGTGTCGAGCATAAATCCCTTCATACATGCGTGTCTTTTTCATGGGTACAGACTATTTCCTCAAGCACAGTCAAAACACTCAAATATTGTGTTATGCTAAGCAGTGCTGTTTTCCTAACAAGCTGTACTTCATGACTGAGCCTGCAGAACAGCGTCTGGACAGGGTCTCTCTGTCAAAGAGCAATGAGCCCTGGTCTCTCTTTCTGTCACCAGTTCACTCTGTCTCTTCTGCAGGGCCCCTAAAACTCACCTGGTCTCCTGTGACACAACAAACATCGTTGATCCTGACTCTGAACCTCAACTACACTGACATGGTGAGAAGTGGAATCTGCAGAAATGCAAACTAATTTTAGGCTGCATTACTATCTTAAATGCAGTTACATGGTGTTTTCAGTTGTTGGTACAAGTTTTGTTCCACAATCGGTCACAGTTTTTCTTTTTAAGTCACATCCAGAAATAAATGCATCTAAATCCAACGTTTACAGAGTATATCATTAGAAAGCACTGATAAAAAAAGTTGTGGAAAGATTGCCTATGATTCCTAAATCAAATAGACATTTTGATTTTATCTTCCTGTTTATAAAAAGGGACTTTTCATCATTTCGTCATATTTCCAAAGAAATTAAAGCCATGTGACACATAAAACTTTTACCGCTACTTCTGTGAATGTCTCTGTGAATTAGCCAAAAGGTTTCACACTCCAAATTATCAGGACTCAACGCCCTTTCCTTGGAAGGGTCACTTGGCCGTCGTTTGATATACATGTTTTAGTTTAGCAAAGGAAATTTGGTTACACTTTACATTAACTATATCCTGATGTGAGCGAGGGGAAGGATTAGGGTCCGGAGTTCAATTTCAACAGAAACTAGGGAGGAATTCTCCAGGTAGAACATCTATTACAATTTAAACAATATGGTGTGGGGGAAAAGGAAAAAGGGGATTTGGGTGCAAAGGCATTTGGGGTTAAAAGCAAGCACAAACAAGAGCAGCAATCCCGATCTCCATCTCCTCACTGCCTGCACTTTGACAGCACAAGTTCAAGGCATGAGCACGGCGATGCCTGAGGCGTAGAACCCTCACACAGTGTCTGCCCTGAACTCCTGCTTCTATGCGTGACAAAAAAGACTGCTGCAATGTAAACCTCAATAGCTATCAATTACAAGTCTGAACCACAAAACATGTAAACTCATGACAAATACAAAAATGTCTCTCTCGCAGTATTACTCACACTAAGTTTTATAGCAGTGCTGGAAAAGACACACATCTTTTGGATTATATTTCAATTCAAATGTGCAGATTTTTTTGCTTTAATTAATAAAATAAGACTTCTGTAAACACACTTTTGCCTGGGTATTTTCTAAGTGCTCTGATCACTGTTATTTGACCCTGTCCTATTAGCACAATCATTACCAGAGGAATGTTTCACCTTGAGCACTTGTAACAGCATCAACAAATAAACTCGTTGCAGGTCACATTTCATTGGTGCTATGTTTGACTGGATTGCAATCAAGTGCAACAAAATATGGGGAGAATTACTTTTGCATGAAGGTCACTAAATGGTGCAGTGTAAGTTTTCCAGTAGGTTCGAAGTATTTTGAAGTACTTTGTATTTTAACATGAGGTTCTGTATCATTTTATAGAGTACGCAAAATGTGTACTTTGAGTAAGATTATGATTTATTATTTTAAGAATAAATGGATTTGGAATTGCAATTATTAACTTTATTATTACTATTAACTCAAGATTATGTATAGAAGTTTGACTCCTTACTATAAAGAAGTGAAAGGAAAAATAATTTTGCTTTTGTTAAAATTTGCACATTTCAAGTACATTACTGTCCTGCTTTTAGTATTACTTTGTAGGTAGTTTCAGATTTTGTTCTGCTAATGTGATCAGACTCTAACACCACATTGTGAAGTGTTATTGATGCAGCCAATTAAAGGGGAGACAAGGTATAAAACTAGAAGCCTGCACGATAATTAATTAGCATTAAAACAACGCGCATGAGAAACAAGTGGTTATTGATAGTGTTGTCACATAAACATAATGACAGCGGAGGGTAATCAAATGATTAAAAGATCTTTTTTTTCCCCGAGCCGTGGCCACAAAGCACGCCTTGTCAGCAACCTTCCTGAAAGTAACCCTCAACATCTCAGCGCTTAATCAAATATCGACTGGCCTGCAGAATGACGTAATGTTGGTAACACTGCTGTTCATCAGAAAAAGGAACATAAATTTCCTCGGGACAAGAAGGAACACTTATTTCTTCTTAACTGGCGTAACAGTAAAACCACTGCTCTATCATTTTCCAGACGATCGCTGGTGAACCGCAGCGCGCAAACAAACGCCGGCTCTGCGTATCCGTCTTATCCCGAGATGGGACAGGCATGACAATGGTGCAGGGATTCTGGAAAAGCGCACGGGAAAAACTGCAAGACGCGCTAGATTAATGTCAAGTGCAATGAGGAGAAATGCGATGCAGTAAAGCTTTCTGTGGCACTTTGACTTGATGAATTCCTGCAGAGTCTACCTGACAGACCGAGCCCGAGCGGCACTTGACTCCGTGTTCAACTTCAACAACAGTCAACAGGCCATCGAAGTGGGATGACAATGCGGACGCTCCAACTAAACCAACGCGCATTTTTACGCACTCGGTCCAGTTTCCCTGCATGCATCGGTACGTTGAGACTGAGAAAAACTGTCCTGGCCGTGAGTGAGGCGAACAACAAAACAAGCTGTTGCATGAAAAAGGAGGAAAAAAGTAACAAGGGTCGCTTTAACGAACGTGACGCGCATGCACGGATCCCCGCGTGTTCGGATAAGGTTTTCAACTTACCAAACAAGTGTAGAAAATGTGAAGCAGTCTCTGAGAAGAAACCACGTTGGACTGAGAAAAGATTACAATACGATCTATTTAGAGAAGCATAACGTCACCCTGGGGTGACGTCACGTGGGATTCCTGAACTTCTAAATCATTGCGGTCCGTGTAGGCGGCGCGAGCGGGGCGGAGTTACCGGACGCACGCCCAGAGGCAGCAGCGGACACTAACGGACCGAGTGTACCGGAGTGGGTGTGGTGCAGAGCAGGATCTCCGGTCCCGATCAATTAGACATGCAAATCAGCTGACGGTTCTGCGGCCACTAATGCTGCGTTTTCCAAACTTAGGATCGGGGTCCAAAAAGGGGTCGCGGTCACAGTAAAGAGGGCCTACCAAACCACAACTAACATACGTGAATTAATTCCCCAAATTAAAATAGTAGAATTAATAAATTGTAATCTATATGAAATGCAGAGAAGATGTGAAAGGCAAAAATGATGCAAAAGATATAAGAAAGAAAATAATGTACTAGCCGTAATAACATAAAAATGACATGAAAGATGCAACAAGATGAAAATGATCGAGAACTGAACAGACTTTCAGACATACTTTTTTGACACTGAAATAGTGAGTAAAAATGTAGACATTACAGCAATTCAAGATGTTTGTAGGTTTTACTGAAGCTGATACAGTTTGGGGATTACCATAGACGTCAGCTAAGTATAGTGATGTCAATAACTACAAGAGAAAAGTCAGCCTCAAACACAAAGAGTCAAATACAGCACTCATGCTGCAACAGTTAATCTGGATCGATTAGAAGCACCAGTCCATGTGAATACATTTTCCAAACAAGTAGAGGAGTGTCCTGTGGAAAAGTTAATAATTGGTAACCTATGTGGACTGCAGAGAAGAACTAACAAGACAAAAATTATATTCCAAAAAGATGATAATTGTGCAAAAGATATGAGATAAAATGTAGAAGTCGTAATAAGATTTAAAAAACAAAAACTAAACATAAATAATGCAATGACATTAAAACAGATCTAGAGAACTGAACAAGGCTTTAATAATAAACAGTTGGGCACACTGTTTTGACACTGAAATAGTCAGTTAAAATGTAGACATATAATAATTCAAGATCTTTTTAAAGGACATATAGGATTGAAGTTTTGGGTGTTAAACTCAGGGAAAACATTCAGGGATCACTAGAAGTATAGTGACATCAATAACTGAGACTCAAACATCACTTAAAAGACAAACACAATACTCATGTTGAAACTCTGGAACAGGATTTATCAGACGCCCCAACAGGTTGTCCCTGTTACACAGTGACTTTTATGTTTCTGTGATTTACTGATTCATAGTTTCTCTAAAATGAGAAAATGAGCCACATATAACAATAGTTGTTATTTATCACACTGAGACATTAAAATTTACTTTTCCATTGATATATGTAGGTTTTACTCAAAGGTTTGTCTCAGAGCTATAGATCTACTTGAAAACACCGTCTACACTTTACAATACATTCACT
>JAPQRP010049603.1:0-12667 GCA_037367295.1 Apogon hyalosoma | reverse complement strand
ATAGACCACATAGAAACATCTATAAAGCAAACAGAAGCCTACATAGACCACATAGAAACATCTATACAGCAGCTCCGCAGCAGTAAACCCCATAGAAAGCAGAACTGCCACCACACCAACAGCATGTTAAGTGTCCCACCAGGGTCACAAACACTCTGCTGCGTCGTCACACCATTTTAAAGGAGGCATATCGCTCTGTTTCCTGTGCCGCCTCTGGACTGTCTGGGACGGTCCATCTTCTCCCAACTTACAGGCAGACATTCAAATCTGCCATGGCCGTAGTGAGACTGTGAGGGGACGGACCACTGAGTCAGAGCTGGAGACCCAGGCCTGCTCTGACTGCACTGATGGGAGCGTTTTCGAGGCTGCTGCTGCAGAGCTCCACTAACTCATGGACGCTGACGTCCTACTGTAGCTGCGGCAGTCACTCCTGACTCCAGCCGTACACCATTCCACCACACAGTCACTCCTAGCACATGGCAGGCCTGGTATCATGGTCCTGGTAGTTTGGTGGGTGCACACACTGGACTACCTTTAGCGTCTGGTAGGTCCCCTGTGCTGTTTGTCTCCCATAAAATGATACAATAACACAAACACACGAGTAAGGCTGAGTTGGCTCTTTCATTATTATTATAGATTCTATATTTTGAGATTTCGTTTCTAATCATGTTTTCCTCGTCTTACCCCGGTGCTTCCTGGCTCTGGGCAGGGGAAAAGGACCCCAGTGAAGCATCAGGCTGTCTTTCATAGTGCCTGAGTCAAAGTAGGAGACATGCTCAGTCCGTCGTACTGCACCGTACCGGGTAGTTTGGGCGTTAAAAAAGGGGTGTGAATTTTATTAGTGATTAGATGACTCCTTTGATATAAGTTAAAACATATAAATTGTTTTTGTCAGGATAAGTCTGGGAAATAACCTGTGGAGTGAGATGAAATGTGTACTGGGTTTCAATTACAAATGTATGTTCCAGTGGGAGGGGCCTCGCCTTTAAATGGAGGGGTCTGACACTGCTCAGGGCAGTTAGAGCAGACCCGTGGGCCTGTTCTGGGTTATTACTCCTATTATTTGCTTATTTCCCTGAACTTTAAAGACCAATAAAGCTCCCCACTTCCTTCTGCGTGGTTTTTCCATACGGTTTTAAGGTTAACCGGACCTTTTCCAGGCAGTCTTTCATCAACCTCCCCTCACTTCAGGTCAAAGTGTGACACTAGGTTTTGTGAGGATGCGTGTGTGCCGACCAAAACCTTTTGCACGTACATAAACAATAAACCCTGGTTCACCGCAAAACTCAGGATGCTTTGTTAGGCCAAGGAGGATGTCCACAGAAGAGGGGAGAGTCCTGTACAAGACCAGGAATACACTGACAAACAGATCAAAGTGGCAAAGAGCTGTTTCACTGAGAAGATGAAAAACCGTTTCACAGCCAACAAGCCGTCATCAGTGTGGAGGCCACCACCGCTACAGGACCCCTACGCTGCAGGGAGCTGTGACATGGACGACTATTTGAATACCTTCTACTGCAGGTTTGAGAAGCCAGCGTTCACCCCATCATCAAACAACCCTCACCCCTCCCTTCCAACCCCCCACCATCATCAGGCGTCGCTCTGTGTGTCTCATGCACACAGGCAGGGAGAGCTTACCTGAGAAATTACACTGGGGGGTTCCTCATGTCTTCATTTTTAAGATAATTAATGATAAATTATCACATTATCAGTACTAGTATTTCTCTGTTTACTGTAATTATCATTACTCATATTGTCTTTTCTTGGTTTTCTTATAGTTTTTTGCTCAGTAGCGGCACCCCCTCCAGTGGTTGGCTCCCTATGCCACCGCCTATATGGACTATGCCAAAAGCCGGCTCTGGTTACGTCTGTGTGTTGTGAACTTCGCATTGTATCGGGCAGTCATACAGAGAACGCGTACATTTCAATCTGACATGAGGGTAAGTTTGGGCAGCAGATATTTCTAAAGTTATGATAAACATTGGTGTGGTGCCTGCAAAATTTTCTCTTACTTTGGTAGATTTTATTTGACTTCATTTTTTGCAGAAGATATGGCCAACATTTCACCAACGAAGCTGCCAGGACTGTAAGCCCATAAGGGACCAGTTTGTAGTTCGTACAGTAAACTGATAAGCTAAACAGAAATACCCTGGAACTTCACAGGAATGTCTTGTACCTTTTCCAACTATATGGCCTTATCTTTCTACCTAGGCCTGCTCTTGTTTCTCCATTACCTTTTGATCAAAACATGAGCTTATGAACTGGTTTTCCGTGTCAGCCTATGTCTAACGCCTGGTTTGTTTTATCCACAGTATGCTTGTGCTGACGATGCCGTCAACTAAAAGGAGTTGGCAAAGATGGCGCTTCAGCGTGAGGAGCTCAGCATTAACTGCATTTTAATTCATTGCTGCGGCTCAACAGAGCAGCAAATACATGTATTTCAGCAACAGCTGAAGAAATGCAGAGATGACCTTAGTACAGCTGAAGAACAACTTGAGCTGAATGAAGGGGATTTTGACGAGGGCAGAGTGCACCTGGGTAAGTCACCTCACACAAACGGGCAAAACTCAGCGCAGGCATAACCTGTGTGTCGATCTGCATTTATGTTAACAGTTTTCCATTGCTGCATGGAACAGATGGTACTACTAGTGCTCGTCCAGCTGAAGCCACGAGGGCAGTCAAATTAGGTGTTACTTTACTTTAAACGTACACACAGTGCAGAGTGCATGCAACGTTTGTGCAGGACAGGTTTAGCCATGGTGCAGCGGTACGGCACGCATGTATTTGTTCATTTTTATTTCATGTGCTTCACAGGACATGAACAAAAAAAATGGAGAGTGTGACTGAGGAAAGTCCTGCAGAGGAGCAGCAGCCCCATGTTTAAAATAGTAGTTTTGTTATTTTTCCTAGTGTGTGATAACCACCTGATGGTTATCAGGCTTCTGCTGAGCTTGATGATAGACTTATTTGAATCAGGTGTGTTGGAAGAGGGATACATCTAAAACATGTGGGATAGTTGCTCTCTAGGACCAGGGTTGCTGACCCCTGCACTAGGCCTATTGTGCAGTGTCTTTCAATGCAAAAAAAGTAAAGCCTGTAGGGCTAGGTCTGTGGTGCAAAACTTAAAAAAAAAACTAAAAAAAAAACCCACACACACACACACACACACACACACACACACTCTTACCAGTTGAATAAGCTTGATACAAAATTACAGGCTTTAGCAGTGACATGACTGTAAATATAACAAGATACATTCACCATGATGAAAAACAAATTTTATGAATATAGCACCATAAGAGTTCTCATGACACTTGTCAGAGCTGGTTGAAACCACACTCCAGTTCTTACACAAACCCAACAATCCTCCAGGAGCAAACAGTGACAATGGTGAGGAAAAAAGTTCCTTTCAACAGGCAGACACTTGGAGCAGGCCCTGACTCCTGGTGGACGGCTGCTGCCTTGATATAGGAGTGTGTTAAAATGCCGAACAGCTGGTGTTGGTATAATTACCAATAACTAGTACTAATGTCCTTAAGTCTTAATACTACAACTGTTAACTGTGTCTTACTACTGCTAGTACAGATAATATAAACTTTTACCATGTAATTACATACATGGTACTATATACTAAACTGTAACAGGTATGTGTAGGACCCAAAAGCAGAACCTCCAGACACAAAATCAGACCGTAAGAGTCTTTATAGAAGCAACCAAGGACAGACTGAGCAGACCAATCAGGAAGCAGCACTGTCACCAGGCTGGAGGCTCTTACACTGTCCTTGTGGATCTGACCACGAGAGGCAATATCCGACGCCAGATGAGTCCGCTGGAAGTGTCGAGGTGTCGGTAAGGGACGAGCAGGTGGGAGAGGTCGAAACCAGGAGTCCAAACGGGGGCGGAGACAGGAGACGTGGAAACAGGGTCCAGAAAAGGACAAGTCCACAACAGAGACTCAAACAGATACTGAATGGTGGAAAGTGTTGCTTTGAAGCAGAAGAACAATCTGGCATCAAAAAGAGGTCAGGAAAGGCAACATATACACGCTGACTAATGAAGAGCAGCTGTGCCTGCAGATGAAGGGAACAGGAAACAGAGATGTGACAATAAACACGATCAGAAACATATAGAATTTAGATGACAGCTGGAAATCTACTTTTAAAAGGAGCAATAGATCAAACACCCTTAAGCATTTACAATATATGATGGATGATAAAAATGTGACTGGCATGTGGCCTGGTTGAGGTTCAATTGACTCGTGGGATGTAAAACATTTCTAAATGTAGCCTTGTTTGTAGTTCTACAATATTATAATACAAAAATCTGCATTTACTACAAAAACTACAGTACCACCTTAAACAAAATATCACAAACAGCACTTTATAGAGGATTTATTTATGGTCAAGTCATATCTGTCATATCATCTTCCATATATAGTTGTATTAGCGAAAACAAAAACAAAAAACCTGACCAACACAGAGCCCGTATGGTGACATGAGAGGGAAAAAAACATGCGCGTGGTCACGATTTAATTAAGCATGCACACAAGATAATAAAACGTGTGCACGAATTATTAAATCGTGAGCACAAGGTAATGAAAACATGCACACAATTTGGTTAAAACAAGCTCTCATTTTCCTTAATCAAGTGCTCGCTTTATTTCGTTGTAAATAAATCCTGTTCCATTACATGAGCTTACCACCCAGAAACCATCCAGTCACAAAAACACAAACGAGAAGTTTCCTTTCCAGTCAGTTAATGCTGTGCTTGTAGTGAATGCAAGAGTTTATCTAGTCCATGCTTAAAGGATTTGATTAGACAGTGACAGCTGACTGTTTCTAAACCCCTTGATGCAGGACCACTGCCACCACTGGAGCCTGAAGCACCTGCCTTTGAGTCCAGTCATTCACTCCGTCTGGAACATTTATATACAAAAAGTGAACAAAAAATGTGATGTTCTTTGACTGGTTTGTTCACTTTATTACAAGTTTTACAACAGGAAAAGTCAAAAGAAAAGTGGCTTTAACTTCACAAACAAAGATAGATATTTTTATTAAGCACATTGTTTTGTATTTGTTTGTATTTTAACACCTGCGACCCTAGTGAGGATAAAGTGGGTTCAGATAATGAATTAATGTATTTTAACAATAAACAGTGTGTTGTTTTTGGAACAGTATTGTGTGAATGCTTTCTACTCCATAATTAGTGGACGAACAACGTCTGCCAAAGTAAGACACAGTCCAACTGCTTGGTGTGAACAGTTTGAGAACTGGAATCCACTCATACATGACAATTGCGCAAAAAACAATAGATGGGGGTCGCATGGAAAGGAGCTGAGGAATGTGCAGTTTTCTTTACAGACACACAGTCATTCTCATTTAAAGGGACGAGAAGGTCGTCAGCCCAACCCCCCCCAGGTGTGATGCCATATACATGGCATCAGGAATGCCAGACAGAACATCTGGATTTGTAGAGGGGCGAATGTGATGCACATTCCAGACCCTGATGCTGTTCAGCTCTTCCTAAAACACACAAACATTAAAGTGTCATAGATAATTCCAAGAAAAGAACTAATAACTGAATGGAGCCTAAGCCACACTATCACTACACTGAGGGCCAGATCTATTAAAGGTTTATTTATTTATTTATTAGTTTTGATCCCCATTAGCTGCTGCACATCACAGCAGCTACTCTTCCTGGGGTCATTAACAACATAAAAGCAAAGCACCACAATTTTCCCTCAACTCGCTCAACAAAGGATGTACATACACTCAACTCAACACAGCGACACAAAAAAATCTAAATTCAACAACAAGCAAAACATTTACAATAACAATATGAACAATAACAGAAAAAAAAGAATGAATAAATAAACCCCAAAAAAAGAGACAAAAAACGAAAGACAGCTCCACAAGAAACAAACAAAAAAAAACATCTAGATGACGTCACTATAAGATGTGCAGTAGCTCAGGCAGTTATTTTTGGGTAAATATGAAAATTCTTAACCTTTTAGCAAAACTAACTGCTTGAATTTCTGAAATTAAAACCTGTGGTAGTATTAAAGGTCTGCATATATAAAAATGGCGCAACCTTATTGCACACGCAAAAAAATGTACAAACTTGGTGCGCACTGTTAGTGTGCACCAAGGGTTGCATCTTTCAAAGTTGCAACATGGAGTGTTTACATGCAATTGTGCGTGTGGTGGGAGGAGAAAATGTAAATGTATTAATTTTGCACATGCAACGTGATTTATCAAACCCGAAAGCAATTTTACTGATAGAAACTGTGTCTATATTAAACACTTGTTAAAGGGAGGGGCCAACGGTTTGGATGTGTAATTGTGCACACATGGAAGTGGTTATTGATGCAAAATGGAGACATCGAAATGATGAAACAAGATGCAGAGAACGCACCCCCCCCCAACACACACACACACACACACACACACACACTTTACAGGACTCTTTTCCACTTGATCTGACGATTGTGATTAAACATACACACCGACATTAAATGGCTACAATGTGACCAAATTATGTGCGCTGACAGTCAACCCAACAACCCCCACGGCACCTCTAAAATGAGACATAAATGAATGAATGAGTCATGTAGCAGCTGCTATGACAACACTCTTCCAACATTACATTTCCTTGCATCTGGATCATTTCAGTGCGCTGTTACCTTTAATGCTGGCAGATCCCAGAGCAGTTTTTACAGTGTACTGTCTCCAGTAGCGCACGCAAAATCCTCATTTAAATAGGGAGGTCTCCAAGACTTTGCACCTGTTGTAATTTGCACAGGCAATCTTTGTATATCACACACAAATCATGGTTCAACCCCACATGCAAAATTCTAGACTGTGCACACAAATTGAGACAACCTTTTTACGCATCATAAAAGAAAGAGCTCGTGTCATTATGGTCATTAAATGTATGAATCTATTTAAAAGTGTAGCTACATTCTCCACCTGAACAGGTCCCATGAAACACACCTGGACCACCGCTTTGTCCTGGTAGTCCCCTGTGAGCATACCCTCATGCTTGAGCTCACCAAACATCTGGATGTAGTGCTCAGTTCCTTCTCTTTTCATCATGCCCCCCCCAAGCTCTTTATTCTTTCATTCGTACCACTCCTCACTCCTCCCTGTCAAAAAGCTTGACTGGCCCACTCTACTATCTCCGTTATTTTGCAGGAGGTACACTTTTATCCTGAAGGACAACATTCTCCATCCCCATCTTTGTTGGCATAAATGTCAGATAAACCCCCCCAATTGAATATAACGTGCACATGTTTTATAAATTGTACTCATGATTTTCTGGTATATCATGTGCATAATTTCCAAAAACATGCACGTTTTATTATCTTGAGTGCACAATTTAATAATTCGTGCACACATTTTATTATCTCGTGCGCATGTGCAGATTAATTAAATTGTGGCCATGCTTTTTTTTTCACGTCACCACATGGGCTCCGTAGACAAAACATCTTTCTGCATTACGATAATTGTGTTACTGATTGGATTCAACCAATAGAGTAACTTCCCCAGATTCTGTTTGAATAATGAATTTGGATAACACGGTGGATGATAAATTACTGCCATCAAACTGTTCATTTTGGTACACAGGCACACCAAACACTCCAGATTCAAATGGAGCACCTGCTGTCTATAAGCCTACTCCACCATGTTCTAGGTCCCTAAGCTCAGACACTTTGAGGTTACTGCTACTGTAACACAAGGCCAGAGGACGGCTGTGGAAAATGTAACCGTCAGTGTGAACACTGTTGAGGACTGTGCAGTGAGCCACGTCTCTGTGAGCAATACAGTTAGGCTGTAAATGCTGCGTAAAAGACACCAAATGAGACAGGTGACGACTTAAATATTGAACGTTCATTAAATACACAGTGAAACTGTGTGTATTTAATGAAGGCTGTGGCTGATTAATCAGAAATGGAGGCATGCTATCCAAGGCCTCTTTTATGGTGTCCTTGCAGAAAATGGCCTTCTCTGTAAAACTCCTAATGACGAGTCCAGACAAAGCCCTGACAGCTGAGTGCTACATACACCTGCCCAGCTGCAAACACCTTATCAAATGACACAACCGCCTCATCTACGGTTAACCCCTGCACTTTGTGTACAGTACACGTCCATGCTAGCTTAAGAGGAAACTGATGATGCAGACCACCTCGTGGAGTGGCCGACTCCTGTACAGGATCAACAGCAGTAGAATTACGACATTCTACTGCAGAATGTGAACGTTGCTTCCTCCTCTGTCAATTTTGATGATGAAAAACTGGCTTACAAACTGTGAGAGGGAAGTGTTCGTTCTCTCCAAGCTCAATATGAGTAAGTGTTCCACATGCTCCATTGACCAGACCATTTACAACATTGATGTTTTTGCAAAGCATTACATGTGCGTTCTGTGCCAAACACAATTTTTCAGGTAAACACGTGTACGATGCTTTGCTGTGATGCCCTACCATCTCCTCCAATTTGCCCGTCTTCTTACTGTTCATAAAATCTTGAGCCTCAATAGTGACATAATTGTTACAAGTTGCAAAAAACCATTTAAGTTTATGCTCACTGGTTTGCATATTTGTTGGAAAGATATGCGAAGCTGAGCTGTCTTCCCCCGTCTCACTGGACTTTAAAATCGAAACATCACTGTTCAACAAGAGGGTTTTCTTTGAACGCACTCTCAATCTATTCAACAGCTCAGCAAAAACACTATCCTTCTGCCTAACCACTGTCATAAGCTCCACCCTACTAAAATGACATCACAGGCCCATACTGTCCTGTCTGGTGTACAGAGGCCTCCCTTTAACGAGTGGCAACTGATGAAAGTCCACCACAGCTATAACACTAACATTACCAAAAGGGGAAAGGTCACGTAGCTGCTTAACCTGCCTCAACCAGCGATGCACATAAGCCAACAGATTGTGATCCACCATGCTGGTTTCATCAATAATGAGAATTTGGAAGTGACTCAATAGAGCTCTTAAAGGAATGTAAGGTAAGCTAACCTGTTTACCAATACTCAATGCATAATGAATTGTAACTGCACTTAAATTGTATGCAGCTATGCCTGTGGGCACAGTTAAAACACAAATGGTGTCCGGTTGATCACAAAGGGCTGACAGCAGTCTCCCTGCCGCATACTGGATAGCGCTGATCAAATGACTTTTCCCTGTCCCTGCGCCACCTGTCACAAACACATGCAAAGGCTCTGGGTTTTTACCCATCACCTTGTCTAAACACCACTTCCTAATCCTATCAAAAACAGCCTTCTGTGTATCATTCAGAGAATGAATCAAGGCTAAACCTTCACTCCTAGACAAAATGTTGGTGGTAGACGGGTAGCTCAGTTTGAGAAAAACACCAACAAACAAACTGGGGATATTTTCCTCAGATTCAATTAGCTGTTCATCCTGTATCTCCGCCTGCTGCTGCTGCTGCTGTCTATCCTCTAAACATTCTAAATGTTCGACTTCCTGCTCAGGACACAGCTCCCCCCGCACATCTTCATCGACGCCGTTCAACTTCTCTGCAATTTCCTGGGCAAGCTCTAAATGAGGACAGTCCACTTCAAGTTTTTCCCTGTTCTCATCGACGATGTCCTGCACCGAACGCATGGAGCCGTCACCCAGTGTAACCTTTCCTTCCTCATAGAACTGTTTGAAGAGCTCAAAGCCTTCAGGCTTGAGGTCTGAATCACTTCTATAAGGAAGGAACAACTGCAATAGACTCTGATAGTGGGCTTCCTCCTGTTTTTCTAGGTCAAAATGCATGTACCGTACAACCGCAAACTGAGATCGTGTTCTCCTCAAGATGAATCCCAAACCGCCTTTCAACTGAATTTGGTTTGGAGATTTTTCATACTAGCTGAGAACACAATACTCCGACACAAACGTACAAATACACATGTCCTCAAAGACGTCACTGTCGGGCCTGTTCCTGTACCTATCTATGATGCTAGTCATCCACATATCCTCTGACCCAATACCATGAGAGGCTGCCTTCTGCAACAAAACACCCAGGGGCAAATTTATTTTGACAATGTTGTTCCCTGTTGGAAAAAACACCACCCTCCTGGAACACTCCTTCAAGTGTATGTTCATTAGCCTGTACACCGCCTCCTGAGCACTGACATCTCTGTTGTGTAAATATACACTGCCGAGCTTCTTCAGAGCATCTCTAGCACAGAAATTTCCTTGTTTTGAGGATTCTTTTTGAGCATTTCTCAATAACAGGCCAATTTTTCTCTCTGCTTTTGTTATCTACAATATGATGTATATGATGACTACATAGGCATCAGTGACAAAGCTAATTTCCATGTTAGCATTCCAGCACTTCAGAAAATTCTTATTATATTGATTAACCCATGTTTTGCTTACCTCTCGCCTGTAAACCACCCTATTATTTTTCTCCAGCCGCCTATAAGCCATCTCAAAGATTTCCTGGTTTATGCCCACACTGGCAAAAAACTGTTCTACACAAGCAAAAGGCTCATCCCTCTCCATGGTGTTTCTAACTCTAGTCAGAATGGACTGAGCTAGCTCCTTAGGCATCTTCTTCTCTAAGTCCTCCAGACATGTACACAAAGGCCTATTATTTTAATCAGAAGACTCCCCTGTCTCCTTTACCTTCTTTTCACTGTGGCATTCCTTGATTTTGCAGATGAATGTGCGTGCAAAAACTGGTTTGGGGAAATTATTATTTTTTTTTTTTCCTTGCACAACTATGAATGTCTCTTCAAATGTGTCTGAACTGACGACACAATGTCCAATAGCATATCATCATCTGAGGGTAGCTCACATGTCACATACTTATCAATGAATTCTGCAACCTCTTCATCTGAGTTTTTGTAAATCTGGGGAACCCCCTCAATCCAGAACAGCATGTGAACGTAGGGAGACCCCTGCTGTTGGAATTCTACCCTATAAAAGTAATCAACAATCTTGCTAACTGGTTGAGAGGGAGACATCAAACATCTGCACAGCTGTGACCGGGTTATGACGCAACAATTCACACCTATCGGCCCACTCTAAATCCTCTACCATCTGCCTTTTTGTCTCAGGATGCTGGCAAGTAGATTCTGCCAGTGCTGATCTGCAGATGAGAACGACGCAAAAAATGTTGGGATCCCTAACTGTCTCGCAGATGCAGTGACATCCTTCTGCACAGAAGACCAAATGGCTGGCGTCCTGCATATGGACCGAAGGAACCGAAAACCCTTGTCATACTCTAAAAACTACTTCAAAGACTTTTCCTCTTGAAGCATGCTCACACTGATCCTCTGAGACTTCCAGCCTCCTTTACCCTCACACATCACTACAGAAACACTAGATACAACCTGATCTATTTCAGACATATACTGACAATAAAACATGTACTCAACTTTCCATGCAAAATTCAGCATGTGCATCCTATTATTAAAATAGTGTGATAATGTTAAATGAAGCATGCAACTATCATGGAAGGTCTTAGTGCTCAGAGGAAACAACACTGGGAAACACTTTGCCTCATTCAAATGGTCAGAAAGCGTCCAAACTGGACCGTTTCCCTCTGCAGGCGCTATGCTCACTATGTCCTCAAAATACTGATCTAAAGTCTCCTGACCAATGTCAACTGACATAAGTGTCCTGAAACATGCAGTGCTGTTGTCTGTCATGTAACATTTCATCTTGTATTATTTTTACTGATTCTTCATCTACACCATCAACAACAACATTTTCTTTAGCTGAAACATCCTCTTCCTGACCAACCTCACCCTCTCCAACAACCTGCACAACCTGACGAGACTGGACCTGAACGTCCTTATCCTCCACTTCAGCCTCTTCCTGTTCACCATCATCCTGTCTACAAAACTTAATTATCCAGTCCTCATTGAATTCATTGTAGGATAGAATAGAATAGAATAGAATAGAATAGAATAAAATAGCTTTTTATTGTCATCATATCTGTGCAAGGCAACAACATGATGAAATTCAAGGTGGCCTTCAGGTCAGTGAAAATCACACTACCATAAAAAAACACATGGTTTGGCACTGAGAACTGAGAGAGCAGTAAGCTGCTGCACCCGTGCATACCGCCATATTCATTGGAGTCATTGTCTTTATACAAGACATTTGTCCTCTTCAAATACTAAGTGACAGGGCTCGACACAACCCTCATCACAACTATGCAAATAATGCTCACTAATGCAATCATCTGCAATGCCAGCCATTGCTGAAATCATGGCATAAACCTCCCAGTACAAGGAAGAACCTGAGATCTAAACATCAGCCTATGACAAATGCTGGCTTTCTATAATATCCTCTCCCTGAATATCACATTCTTCCTGTACATCTTCCTACACTGCAACTTATTCAATTCAATGTTATTTGTAGAGCCCTATATCACAACTAGTTTTTCTCCCAGGGCTTTACAGAGATAGCTGAATATAAACAAACAACAGTCAAATAAACAGGAAATGAGGGAAATGGATTAATGTCCCGGGCATCCCCTGTCCTTAGACCCTCCTTCTCGGCAAGGAGAAACTCCAAAAACCCAGTGGGAAAAGAGAAACCTGAGGGAGAACCACAGTGAAGGAGAGATTCACTCCCATGGACGGACAGACTGTAGAAGAACCAGGACTGAAGGACAGACTGTAGAAGAACCAGGACTGA
>JAPQRP010049602.1:0-12669 GCA_037367295.1 Apogon hyalosoma | reverse complement strand
AATCTACACCTGGCTTTTCTGCCTCCATCCATAATAATATACATTATATAGACTAAATGTCATCTAAAATTAATGTTAATTTGAAACATAGTATAGCAAACTATTACATGATCAAAAACAAAACAATTTTAGCAAAAAAAAAAAAAAAAAGGTTCTGTTTTGAATGTCTGGGGTCGCCAGAAATTTTTGATGTTAAAATGGGGTCATGAGCCAAAAAAGGTTGGAAACCACTGACAGGGAGTAAATTACTGCCAGGTCTCAGCCTTTATAACCTGCTGGACCACACAAACAGCAATGGCAAAAAGTGTTGCAGTTACAGTAGAGTTGTGTTTATATGTAATGTGTACTCAGTTTAGACGTGAAGATTTCTGACTTTAAAGATGCATGCACTGTAAAATGAAATGTGTTTTCATCTTTGCAGTTTTAGTATTAACTGGTGAGCTAATCTTGTGCAGTCTTTTAGAAAACAATCTAGCTGAAAGGTGAATTGTAATCAAATTGCATTGGGAGGCCAGTGAACATTCACAAATCTAATTATTAATTCTAAGTCTTATCTCCATTTCCTCCATCTCTTCTCTTCAGAAATCTTTAGGTGTATTGGTAATTTGTGGACACATTTACACCTTCAGTCTTATCTCGAACAGCCACTGGCACAGAGTTGAAATAGAGGAGCATTGTTTCCACCACTCCTCCCCACTCTTCTTTCTTTGCACAGCTGGTGATTACTGTATGTATTGATCCATAGACTTATTGCAATGCTGTAATGAAGAGGCTATAATTTGTTGTCTGCCTAGCTAATTTGCTGGTGGCCAAAGTTCTTTGTTTCACTGACCATTCCTCTAGCCCTTAATAGATACTGGTGGAGTCACAAACAATGTGCCATCATGCTATTCAAAGAGCTTCATTTGTTCCGAAATGTGGCCCCAAGAGCAGCAGCGTCAATATCGAATTAGCTTTTCACAGTGAGGTATCGTATGAGGACACATCTGAGTTGCCTTCATTGTCCCCCTTCCTGCAGTTACATGGTATTTCTTTCGCAAATTGTCTGCAAATGACTGAGATGGAAAAAGATGGATATGAATTCAGAGAAGGATTTATTCATTATTATACATGAGCAGCGCAAGACTGCAGTGTGGTCAAGTCATTCCATGACGACAAAGCTAATGGATAATTAAAAAAAAAAGTATAAAGCATAAAATACACAAAACATAACTTGCAATATATTCCATGTTTTATGTGTGTTTTATTTAGTTTAATAAAGAGTATGTGGAATATTTTAGACCATCTCTGTGTTTTAAACCAACCATAATTTAACAAGAAACAGCAATTCAGCTCTGCAGCACTCTCCCCCTTTTCTACTAATTGGCATTCGTGTGCACACAGAGTCAAGCTGTACCAATTTTCACCACATTCCAGCACTCAGGCCTCCCTCAGTACGGATAACTGATAAGTATGTCAACAATGGAGGATTTCATTTGTAAAGCGAACGTGCACGGATCAACAGTGTGGAATGGTTTTGTTTCTGGAATGATGATAAACAACAGAACACGTTTTTACAGCATCCACGCAACACCATCTAAACCAAAGGTTAAGAATGACTAATTATTCCACCATCTCACAGGGCAGTTTTCTGAGTCAGTAAAATACTGCAAACGGGAACCAGTTTCCTTTTTTTTTTTTTTTACTATAAAGAGACCATTATACTGGTCCAAGCAGCCAAGGTGCATAAAAGAAAAAAGTGAACCCAGGTGTCATGTACCCAAGAGCTTTCTTTATTTTTCCAGAATACTGTGGACAAAAAAAAAAACAACACACAGCCTAATACTCACATAGCCAAATATTTACACACCCTAACCCATAAGACATGGACACTAATAAATAAAAAATACAAACAGATTCCAGTTGAACACCAGAACACCTGTTTACCTACGTCCCTACATGCTTTAAAATTCCTGGAACCATATATCAATTGTTCAAGCCCCCAAGGCAATGTTTTACCCCCAATACCTGATCTGACAGAGGTGAGCTTTATGTGCTTTATCAACTTACATACAAATGTTATATTATCCTGTTATCATTGGTTTTTACATGCCATATTTGTAATGGTAAATTAAACAAAAACTATTTTCCTCATCTGCCACAGGTGACAATAAAATAAAACAAAACACTGTGTCTCCAGCACTGAACAAAAAGCCAGGCCTACAGTAAAAAAAAAAGCATATTTTATATATATATATATATATATATATATATATACACACACATATATATACATACATATATACATACACACACACATATACACGCACACACACACACACAATCCTAATACTCCAGAATCTTAAAATGGAGGTACTATGTTAAATGGTTAATGAAAAATGTTTATTAAACAGCTCCACACTTCAATCACATCTGCATTGTTTAATTTCAAACCCACTGTGGTGGTGTACAGAGGAAAAATCACAAAAGTTGTGTCACTGTCCAAATACTAATGGACCTGACTGAATCTCTAATAAATATTCAAAGTGTGGCCTAAATCCTGTGTACCAATGTATCCAAGCAGCCTTGCATTGTAGAAATCATTCCACACAGCAGGTAGTTCAGTACACAGTGCTGTGCTTCTGGTGTTACCTGCTATTAACACACAATTGTTTTAGTGTCAGACACTTATTATTAATGTACACAATATGCAATGTTGAAGATGTTACAAATAAGATAATTTCACATTACTTTTTTTTTTCTTAGTGTTTTCATTACATTGGATCTCCTCATTTTGTTTGAGTATATCAGAAGATGAGATTTTTAGCCATTCGGGGGTGTTTTTCCTCCAGTTACACAGGCATCATAATGTATCACAGATGACTGTCTTACAATGTATCCCAGATCGTAACAGTATTATAATGTAAGTTACTGATTACCACCTTAATCATAATTATGTTTTTTGTGGGAAATCGATGGGAACACTGCGGTGCAGTACACATGATTTGACCAATTGATTATGTTCTCTTTGCTCCCCCACCTTTAAATGCAACTGAAGGTCAGATTTGAAGAGTGCGTGGTTTAATTTAATGCCTTACATTGCTGCACTGATGACTGACAGCATTTCAAGGTGACTGGATTATTGTGCATGTGGCAAAAAAAATAAGTAAATCATCCCACAGAGCTGGTAAGAACAAGATCAAGTAGTATTTGCATACTAAATGTGTTCTTCATGGGTAAACTGGTACTGTAGGTTATGTTGTGTAACTCATATAGTTTAGCCTGTCCTCTATATCCCACAGTCCTGTTCTTGAAAGAAAATCCCTTAATAGGGATTAAACAGTTCCCTTTAAATGTCTGTTGCCTTGGAAACAATCTATTTTGTAACTGCAATATCAAACACTGTGGCTGTAACCTCATGATTGCACTCTATCTTTTTCCCTCTCCCTCCCTCTTTTGCACTCTTTCTTCTTCCTTCCCTCATTTCCCTGTTTCTCAGACATTTCTTTTCTCTCCCACTGTGGGTGTCTGGCAGGTGACTATTATCACAGCGGAGGGTTGTTCAGTCTCAGGCTCACTCGGGACAGAGAGAAAATGTCAAGTAAACTGACACTAACGATAGGCCTGTGAGCTCCTGAATAGCCAACTTGGAGCCGAGTACAAAATACTTAATAGGCCTTCTTAACATGCGCCAGAATATTGAGCAACATTAAAGCATCCACTGCCATGTTGGACTTACACAAATCTTATACATTCAATTAAATTACCATTATGGGTCACATGAGACTTGTGTTTTAAGGCATTTTCCCCATTCAATGCCGGGATGAACACCAGATAAAACTGACAGTTAATGATACCTTCATTGTTAAACATTGCAGTTAGGACGTTAAATGTTGATAATCTATAATCTATTATGTCTGATGTATACTCCACTGTATTTCCTGTAGATGGCTAGACATGCTAACAAACAGCCAGGATACATTTACCTCATCCCTGAGATATAGATTTTTCCCCTTGTGGCTCCAGTGAGTATTGGTTGGATTTGGCTCATTAGCTCTACTATATTGAACTGGGATGAAAATCGCGCATAGATGACACAAACAAGTTTTAAAATTTTCTAAAAGATAGGTTTCAAAATAGCAATCACAAAAGCATATGGTCTGCAAATTAAAAAGTAGTTCTGTTGACATAGAAACTGACTGCCTAACAGGAAACACACAACATATTTAATGAAATGCAACTCCTGCACAGTTAATCTCAAATTACTGTTAATAAACCACAGAGAAAATGAAAAATAATGCAATGGGTTTTCTGGAGGGGAAGGTGCCTGATGGTGTATTTTTTGGGGGGGTTTCTGTTAATTGTATAATTTGATTGTTGGCCAAGTGCCTAAAGAGGTATCTTGCTGTACATAAGATGTTAATGCCATTGCCAGAAGTAGTGTGCAAGTGTAGAGTTATTTAGTGCAGTTGTGTCAATGTGCACATAATTATATTATAGCCAATGGCTGCAGCAACAGCAAGATTCCCATCATTAAAAAATGAAGGTCAAGTCTTACAGCAGTGCTGAGTTACTGATGATGACAAAATTAAAACCAAGAAGATTGTTCTTGTCATGCAATTTTCCCATCAGTAACCTACAGAAAAGTTGGTGTTAAGTGATACTGTCCAAAATGTCCATGTGAAGACGTCACTGACAGATAAAGAAGGAACATCTGGTAACAAGAACAGAGTTGCAGAGTTGAGCTGACAGCTTAGGAGGAAAATAAAAACAGAGAAAAAAATTCAAAATAAACAAAACACCCACCGTTAGTTTAAATGGAAATAAATGTCAGTGCTGACAAAGGCAATAATACCACTGGTGATGCTGCTAATAAGGCCTTTAGTCAACTGAGGATGAGTTTTAATGAGCAAAACTTGTTGCAAAAGGCATCTGACCCCTTGAACTGAGGATCAGAAACAGAGTAACTGTCCACAGTTGAGCTGAATAACTTGACTCTTCGCAAATGAGAGACTGGGAGAATCTGACATTGTGTATGCGACGTATTACAATCTATTAAATAAAGGGTGACAAGTAAAAAACTGCAGTCTAACTAATAGCATGGTCACCTGGCAAGCCTTTCAACAAGACACTTTTTCCAACAACTTGTACCTCTTGTGACACCGGCAGAATCCTAATGAAGTCAACATGAAGAATGAATCAGTGAGAGTGTAGGTGGAAATGAAAAACACATAAATACACAAATGCAGCAACACAAAACCAATGGAAAAATCCTTATTTAAAAAACAAATCATATCTTATCAATTTTATCCACTGGCATTTGAGGGTGAATGTAAAATTATTAACTCGGAAGGTTCACTGACTACAGAACAAACACAACTGAGGAGCTTAAATGGGATTTTATCTGCTGATGTATTGTAAACCCTTCAGCTAAATGCTAACCTTTCTCTCTAGAGTCCTGTCAGCAATTGATGTAGCACCATGCACACTGAGATGGAAGCCTTTAGCTGGTAAAACTGTGTTGCAATATTAGATTACAGAGCAGGAGATAGCATTTGAGTCATTCTGGCTAAAACAAATAACTGGAAAGGAAAAAAAAAAAAAAAGAATGCTGACCTCCTTGGGTATTATATGCTGTGATTGGTGAGAATGGCTCATGAAAACATGAAGCAAATACAAGGAATGGCCAATGCATTTAAATTCAACACCATCTGACAAGTGACACATTCTGGTGCAACCACATGGATAGTATACAGTGACTGTCACCACTTTGGCATTACTCTCATTTTAAGAGTCAATGTCGACTCACAACAGATGCAGGTGATATTGCAACATCACACACTGGATAGAGACACAACAGCTTGTAGCTTAATTTAAGGTAGGAGGACAAAGGCAGTACCAAAACAAGCAATTTGTAAGGAACAAATGGACACATTGCCTTTTTTTTTCCAATGCAAGAAATCGTGTGGGCTGAAAGGTAAAGTTGATCCATCCAGTTCCAGAGATACTTCATAGTAGAAACAGGAAAGCAAACCAAATGTTGCAATAGCAAGTTGATTCTTGCCAGTGCTCTGTCCCTAACAGACCCAGATTGATATGAATAAATCTTCAACACTAAATATGAAATAATTTTGTAGAATGGGCAGGTTGAGCTGCATCAATTCCTCACTTACTCAGTGGGACAGAATACAATTCTATGATCTAATCTCATCTCATCTGTGGTTGGAGCTTGAACTACGACATGTGGCTGTTTACATCTTAAATCAAGCATTAAGATGTCGACACGGACACCATATTGCGTACGTTCAATAACTGAAGTTACATGATGTGTATTTAGAGACTGTATTTAGAGAATTTAGAGACTATTCAATTTGACAAATCACTACATTACTGTGTGGTTATTTCTAGTTGGATATTTGCTAAAATGGCTGAACTGAGTGAATCAAACCTTTGTTTTTAAATGACTGTGCAAAGGGATTGTATGCTCCAGCACTTTCTCTTAGGTGGAGCAGCCAATTAATTTTGGGTACCACCAAAGCCAAGTTAAGGGAAATCAGCATGGAGAGCATCAAATCAAACTAAAAGGACTTTTCTCAGACTTAATGACTGCAGTCAGTTCCCGGTCCACTTCAGCAAATGCTGTTTTTAAAGCGTTTTGGATGTTTTGGATTCTTTTGCCATTTTTTTTGCATATATACTGCATAGGGAACTAAAATGGTCCAACACTTTTGTTTTAAATTGAGAATGGACCTCTAGATTCCACAACTGTGCACACAAGTCTTCCACAAAAGAACCCAAATGCCACCCAAGCCATTTAGGGACCCTGCTCTTAACATGTCTTCAGAGGCTGAATGGATACAAAATGAGACACTGTCTAAGATAAATTATTTATGAGTTTTCTTTTAGCTGCTGGAGTTTGCTCATTCAGTGGTTGTATGGATACAGAACATATACTGTATGGATACCGCACATTCACACTCGAGTGTAAATGTTTTTCTTTATTTCAATCTGCAGGTTAATGAAGTTAACTGTATTATTTAACTAGAAGTCATGTTTTCATTTATACTGTTCCTAAGAATTAATATTTGGCACTCTGGTGGCCTCAGTGATAAACTGTATATACTGTTCATGCTCAGGTGAATGCGCACACACACTCACACAAGCTGATACACCTGCATTGATGCTTATGTACACATAAACATATACCATGCACGCAGCCATACTTAATCAACCAGTGACTTATGTTGTTAGCTGATGCTACAGTGGCTACTGACAGTGAACTAGCAGCATGGGCGATGGGTTGTTTGTCTAATAACCAAGGCTGCATTTCAATTTCACAACTCACTGAACAGCCTGCTTAGCCACACAAGACTGATATGACACCAAGCTAAGTAAGAAGCTCTGTTTGTGTGTGTCTGTGTGTGTTTCTGCTCAGGATAATAATGGTTAATAGTGGCACATTAACCTCATGGTCCATTGTGATGACTTCAGCTGTTTAAGCCAACCTTGAAACAGGTTGAACAGAAGGAGGCTTGTGTTAAATTGAACACATGCACAGAAATAAGTCAAAAATAAATAAATAAATAAAAAACATCTACCCCCTGCTTAGTCCCACAAGGGCCCCATTATTTTAGTGGAGCTTGAAAGTGACTTTCCCTTTATACTCCCCCCTTCAGGCCTTGCCTGTGCGATACACGCAAGCAGCACTCTGTGTCTGGTCTAATTAAAGACTTTAATTCACTGGCTCCCTCTGTCCCTGCCTCTCCATCTCTTCCTGAATGTCTTCTGTGTCTTGGTGAGTTTGTTTTTCTATCTTGTACAGAGGATTTTGTGCTGTCACACTAACTGTCAGCACACAATTTCCTGCTTTACACTCAAAGTGAGTGAACGCACCATAGAGAATTTCCCCTCAGCATGGAACGAACCTACATCAACATACACCCCTCAAGTGTTTGTGTAGCATTAAGCAGTCACATAAAGGTGTTTTCCACAGAAATGTTTGGCTTGGGTCACTGTGAATGTCATTTGCAGGTGATTTGTTATCTCCTCATGCTGGTGAATCAGGATCTTTTCTGTCTTCTGTAGATATTTTACTTTTTATCCCTCCACGGCTGCTGCTGACACTGGAAGCATGATCATATCTCTCAGCCTGTGACAGATCACATCACACTTTGTTTCCTCATTTATTAATGGAAACTATTTCTCCACAATATGGGGGGTGTGATAACTCTCTTCAGTACTGTGATGGCAATATGACTTGTGAAAAAGTCTTTTAATTGACATATTAGAAGGACATTTGACATACTATGGGTACTAGGGGTCCTGTGTGATTTTGCTTAAAAAAACAATAACAGGAATATCCAAACATTTAACATACCTACATCACAAAAAATATCATAAATTACTGTGAGCAAGATTTTACTTTACAATTTCAACATTGATAAATAAACAATTAAAATACAACATTAACTCAAATAAGATATTATAACAAGAAATTAACATTAGATTTCCCGTTCCTTTTAAAATATTCTTCTCCTAAACTAAAAACAAAAAGCCAAAATAATGAGTTTTGGCTTGTGTTATTTCTCTGACATTTAGATGTTTTGTCAGAATTGCTGCTGGCCAGTGTAATTAAAATTATTTTTTTCTTATTCTTGATGTTTCAGATGAGAAAAGATGAGTCAAGTTGTGAAATATTAATCCCCACAGGAAAATACAATAGACTGGTGGCAGGAAAAAAAAAATCAATAAGTGATTAATTCTGTATACATAAATTGTTACAGCAGCAAGTACAAATAGTATGTTAACATAGTTGTAGTAAAGTAATCGTAGCATACAAGTTCAGTCCAAGTAAAGTCCACAACAGTTGCTAGAGGATACTCTGAATTCTCCATGATGTCCTTCACCTTATTCAGTGTGCATCTCTCTGCATCTCTGAGGCCCCCAGTGAGACCAGACTCCTTCCAATCACTGAGCCAGCTATTTACACCAGCCACCTTGTGTCCTTGTATTTCACGCTGCCTCCCTAGCAGACAACAGCACTGCAAAGCACACTCGCCGCCACCAACTGGCAAAACATGTGCGGCATCTTATGGAAGACTTCGAAGTGCTGATATCACAGTGAAGATGAGAATCTGATTTATTGGTCAGCACTAATGGCCACCACTTTTGCCTACTGCTTTCATATGAACAGTGGCAGTGGTACTTTCCACATCTCAGCACCCTCTTACTCTGCATCACTGCACCCTCCTTCTCCTCTTTGCGTTCCTCTCCCCAGTGGTCATCATTTGCCTTGGATTTAAGGACACATCCTCTGAAGGCAGTACGTTAATTAGACATCAGGCCCTATCTGTCCCACTCATTCCATGTCTCTCCCTGACTCTCTGTAGGCTTAGAGGAGTATTGCTGCTTCAGTGAAACCACACACACACACACAGAGCAATGTGGGCAGTTACAGTTACTGCATGTGGGTGTTTTATTTTCTGTATTCTGCAGTGTAGATGATTTTCTTCTGGCCTGTGGTTATTTGGAGAGCTTGTTAAGTTCCTTTCTTGGCTTATAATCCACAAAGAAAAGATATCTTTGCATTGGTAATGATGTATGTTCTCCCTTTTCTGTTAATATGGTGGCAGCCTCGTAACAACCTTGTCAAATGCAGGAGACGTAACTCCACTGTGACTCTTGTGTCAATGTCACAACTTTTTATGCCGTAGACATCTGAAGTGTTCCTGGAGGCTCAGCTCGCTAACCTTGAATGAGGAACTAAAAAGATAAGGTACCTTTGACACCTGAAGGCTGTTTTGTGACAACTCCAGCCATTGTTTATAGTACAGAGTCAATGACAGTTTACAGTGCTGCAATGCATATAGAAGTTCATGTGATGTTATGAAGGAAAATTAGAAGGACAGTTACTTGCAACTTATTTTACAATACTTTAATTCTACATTTTATACTTTGGTTGCATTTGGTTTTTAAATACATTTAGACCACATAATATGTATGTAAGTTGAAATAAGAAAAGGGAAATATACTGTCTTTAAGATTCTGCTATGGTTTGCAGTAACCAAAGCTAATTATCATGTACTAAATAGGTTTTAAACTGGTGTGTGAAGTCTACAATTATATGTTACTATTTAATTGTGCTGTTGAAACTTTGCTCAAATTTAAATTATACATATTCACACATTTACCAGTTTGATAATGAGTAAGAGATAAACTAAACTGCAGACAATAGCATTCAAACTAACGTTTGACTCAGAGTTAAATACTGCAATTTTAGGTGCTTGTTTCAGGAAACCATAATTATACACTTGATTTTCTTTGCCATGAATTTCACTTCATGTTCGTCACACTCACTAACATTATGTTTATAGTAACTTGGCTTTTATTCTAAGAATTTGAGGCACATCTGAAAATAAATATTTTATTGAAGTCTGAGAATTTTCCCCCAGTTGTTTGTCAGTATAATGCATTTCTTATAGCACTGAATATGCAAATACGTAACCTATTTTTCATTGCTTTTTGCTTATAAAACCACTGATGTCACCAGCCTTTAATTAACCAGTGAAAAAAAAGAGCGTGCATATTTTAGTGTGTGCTGAATACTGTTGATGATCATCACATACAACAAGAGGAAAAAAAAGTCGCAAGAGACATATTTTGACAATACATGCAACTAATCAGCTCCAAACAACTGTGAATTAATTGTAAGACCAAGAATGAGACTGATGAAAGAAAGGTTTATAAAGGCAAACAAGTGGGTGGAGAAGAATTAAGCCAACCCATAAAGGTAGGAAGAAATTAACACTTCACCTTTTCCACAGTTTAATAATGTGTATGAGACTTGAGGTTTTTTTTTTTTTTGGTTCTCCTTGTCTAACTAAAGATAACTTTCTTTGATTTAAATATATATTATCCAAAACCACATTGTTACTTTAAAGCCCCTTTCATAGTATTAAAAAAAAAAAACAAAACACCAAGATGAGGCTTCATTGTGAAAGGATACAATCAACAACGGATGACAGTCATATCCAAGTCAAATGACTGTACAGTAAGCATGGTTATTTATTGGGTCCAGTTATAAATGGCAGTGGACATGACACTGTTCTGTTATTTTTCACCCCCTTTTGACGTTATGAGTGATGTGTAAAATAGCTAGGTGGGAACATTTTTTCTTTACTGTAAGGAGTAATATCCAACAGTGATTTTTTTCTTGAAGATGCAACATTAGCAAGACAAGTATGGAGAGAGAACATCTCCTGGTTTGAAGGAAATGTATGTCTTCTGGTTCATTTGTAGAGTTTCTAGAGTCCTCACTAAGAGCAAAAAAAGAGGACCACGTTAGTTCAACTCTGAGGTCCTTCCACTGGCTGCCTGTCCGTCAGAGGATAGACTTTACAGTTCTGTTGCTGGTCTATAAAGCTCTGAATGGTTTAGAACCTAAATACATCAGTGACCTCCTGACCCAGTATGAACCTACCAGACCCCTCAGGTCATCTGGATCTGATCTTTTGCCTGTTCCCAGAGTCAGAACCAGACACGGAGAAGCTGCGTTCAGCTTCTATGCTTCACATGTCTGGAACAAACTCCCAGAAAGCCTCAGATCAGCTGAAATACTCAGTTTATTTAAATCTAGGTTTAAGACCCACCTGTTCTCAGTTGCATTTGAATAGAGTTTTTATTCATCAGTTCAGATCTCCACTGTTTCTTTTAAGCTTAAAGTTTTGATCTGTTTTATCTATTTATCTGGGTTTTTTTTATTTTAACATAATTTTTATTTCATACCTATACTTTTTATTGCTTCCCTGTTGTAATGCTTTTAATGTTTCATGTAAAGCACTTTGAATTGTCTTGTACATGAAACGTGCTATATTAATAAACCTGCCTTGCCTTGTAATGTCAAATGGGACACACCAAATACACTCAATATATAGAGATGGAGATTCAGACAGAAATATGTCAATTATATGAAACAGTTCACTTCCAGTAGGGTTGAGAATGCTGTGTGGATGAATATGGTCAAAATATAAAGGTATCACATTTTATTTTTTACAAGTAACTCACTTCATTTCATCATTATCATCTTCTGTTTTATTTTCCTGGTCATTTTTCACTCCTTCAGATGAGATTTGTGTTGTGAGATCTCCCGAGAGTTCGTTGCTGAGACAGAGATAGGCCTCAAACAAAGTCAATTTTCTCCTCATCTACGTGTCTGGGAAAAGTAATTTTAATGTCAGAATATTCAGAAGATATGGGCATGTGAAAAATGCGGCCAATATTTACATTGACTTTGTTAAAAGTGACTGATGAAAATATAAAAATCACATTCACTTCTACAATGTGTGAATTAATGAGGGAAGAACTGCAGCTAGTCTTATAAAAGGGTGGGATAGCGGATAAACCCAAATCACACAGAAACAGGAAGTAATTCTACAGTAGCCGTCTCTTTAAGCCATCTTGTTTTTGGCTCATCAACTGTCAGAATGGAAACAATATCCTCTTTTTTGTTGGTTTGTGCTTAAAAACTTGGATAAGGGTGCTTCTATGAAACTGGTTCCTAAAAGCAGAACACAGGGGCTAAAATTCAAACAAGATGTTGACTAATTAATGTTACGAAGCAAGTTTGGAAGCACTTTGGGTCTATTTTAAAAATAAATATTTACTGAGATTAAAGAGAAACTATTTTTCAGA
>JAPQRP010049601.1:0-12669 GCA_037367295.1 Apogon hyalosoma | reverse complement strand
ATGGCCAGGAGTCTGCTGAGGGCCCTCTTCTCCGCTACAGATGTGAGTGAATCCAGTTCTGCACCAATTACCGATCCAGCCTTCCTCACTAGCTTGTCTAGTCGCGCAGCGTCCCTCTTCTTGATACTTCCACCCCAGCAGACCACAGAGTAGAAGAGGACGCTGGCGATGACAGTTGGTGGCTATGTGGAATAAGTATCAGAAATTAAGAAATTATGTGACTAAAATGAATAGATGTAAAAAACGAATGTATTATCACAGTAAAATTAAAGCTGCTGGAATGGATAATGCAAAGGTATGGAGTACACTGAATGAATTAATGGGAAGAAAAACAAAACGAAATACAACATCTTTAGAGGCTGATGGGATTTGCCTCACTAAACCAAAAGAGATCGCCAACTATTTTAGCAAGTTTTTTAACAACAAAATACAAAAAATTAGACAAGCCATGGAGTTGGGACAAGATAAAAACATTTCATATGAACTGATATCAAATAGTATAATGACAACGAAAAAGTGTACATTTAGATTTGGCATTGTAACTGAGGAGAGTGTGAAAAAAATACTGTAAGGAAGTAAAGATAAACCCTGTGGAATTGACAATCTGGAGGTTAAACTGTTGGAGATGGTGGCAGATTTTATTTCTATGCCTCTGTCTCATATCATCAATTTAAGTTTAATTGTAGGTGTTTTTCCTTCACAATGGAAAAGAGCAAAAATTATACCTTTAATTAAAAATAATAAAGAACAGTTTTCAGGCCAAAACAGCAGATCAATAAGTTTGTTACCAGCAGTAAGTAAAGTTATGGAAAAAGCTGTGTATGATCAAATACAAGAGTATTTTGAAGTGAATGGGTTAAACACAGTATATCAACCTGCTTCCAGAACGGGTCACTCCACAACGACAGATTACTGATCACTGGCCACAGGAAATTGATAATAAGAATTTGGTTGGGGCAGTATTTCTAGATTTAAGTGTGGCCTTTGATGTTCTGGACCATAATATTCTGTTAAAAAAGTTAGTCTGTTATGGATTTAAACCATCTGCAGTTAAATGGATTGAAAACTATCTCAGTAATCGTGAGTACACAGTCTACTTTAATGGGAGCTACTCAGAGGTTGAAAAGATGAGTTGTGGGGTGCCCCAGGGCAGTTGTCTAGGACCTCTTTTATTTTCAATTTTCACAAATGATTTTCCACTGGTAATTAAACATGCAACCATGGCGATATATGCAGATGATATAACATTGTATTCCTCCACAAAAAATGTAGGTTAACTTACCATCATCTAGAATAAGGAGTTGGACTTAGTTGCACGATGGATTACAGACAATAGATTAGTCGTTAATGTAGGCAAAACAAAATGTATGGCTGTTGGGTCAAAATATTTTCTTAAGATGTCACCAACATTACACTTAACTGTAGGAGAAAATATGATTCAACAAGTGGAAGAAGCTCATTTATTGGGTGTAACTGTGGATGGTACAGTGTCATGATGGCCAAATAAATAATATACTGCAAGAAATGGGATGGAGTATGGGAATAATTAGACACTGTAAGAAATGTATTCCTCAATGGCTGACCAAGCGATTAGTTCAGTCATTAGTATTATCTCATATGGATTATGCTTCAGTTGTTTGGTCAAATACTAATGAAAAAAATTTACACAAATTGCAAGTCGCACAGAACAAAGCGGCACGAAATGTTTTGGGTTGAACAAACAGAACCAATATAACCACAGTGCACAACAGTTTGGCACAGTTAACTGTAAAACCTAGACTGAAATATTTTTTATTATAATTTATTCATAACATTATAGCAACAAAAAATCCAGAAATTATTTACAGACAACTGTCATTTTTTGCTGATCAACATAATTATTGTACAAGACAAACCACTGAAAAAAGGTGTGTTCTACCTTTAGGCAGAACAAATCAGCTGCAGTGAACTGTATCTAATCGGGCCATGGTTGAATGGAATGGATTGCCAGGGTTTCTGTTGTTGGAAAATAATACAAAATGCTTTCAAAAGAAATTAAAACTTTTTTGTTTACACAATGGACATGAAATGGAAAGAGTATGGATAATATTAAAAGATGTCTTAGGATTTGTATCAGACAGCTATTGTTTGGTGAATGACTATAAATGTATAGCACTTATTTTGTATATTTACTTTTATTGTATTGGGCTGTTGTATTATATGTCCTGTCTGTGTGTGTGTGTGTGTGTGTGTGTGTGTGTGTGTGTGTGTATTGGGGTGGTGGTGGTGTAAGATTAATGTAAATATTAAAATTGTAATGTAATGTAGAGGAGACCCCAGGAAGAATAGCAACTAATGTTTCCGTTGCTAATGGGGATCTTAGTAAATGAAATGAAATGAAATGTTTGCAACTGGGAGAAGGTGAGGATGATGCTGAGCGATCTGGGGAGAAGAAGGCATTTTACTTCAACACGGCATTTTATTTCAGCAGGAAGGCATTTTATTTCAACGGGAATTAATTTTTCTTCAACACGAAGGCATTTTACTTCAACATGTGGACATTTTAAAGCAATGGGAACGCATTTTATTTCAACAGGAAAGCATTTTACTTAATCGGTAAGTCATTTTATTTAAACACAGAGGTGTTTTATTTAAACTTGAAGGCATTTTACTTCAACACCATGGCATTTTACTTCAACATGAAAACATTTTACTTCAACAGGAAAGCATTTTACTTCAAGTGCCTTCATGTTGCCAAAATGCCTTCGTGTTGAAGTGAAAAGCAGGAAGGTATTTTACTTTAACCGTAAGGTAGAGAAGCAGTAAGAAGATTTTTTCCACTTTTTATTTTGTGTATTGGTGTATGTCCTGTTTTGTTTTGTATGCTGGTGTACTTTCTGTTTTACTTTGTTTATTGGTGCATTTCCTGTTTTATTCAAGAACCAGAAGATTAAACTGTTGTAGGTGTTGTCCAGTTCCTACTGCTGTCAGTGAACTGAAGCAGTGACATTGCTTCAGAGTTTGTTAGCTTCTGCACAGACACTTCACACTCTGGTAAATGTGCCTTCAGACGGCCAGTAACTGACGACTTTGACACAGTCAGTCAGGCCCATAGACAACTGGACAAAAAAACTTTCCTGTTGAAGTAAAAAAATTATGTTTGAGAAATTATTTCATTTACATGTGAAGTCATTTCATTTGTGTGTGTGCATTTTCATATGTGTGTGTGTTTTCACATGTGCGTGTGAATGCATTTCATATGTGTGTGTGCGTTTTCACTTGTATGAGAATGGATTTCATGTGCGTTTTCACATGTGCGTGAATGCATTTCATATCTGTGCGTGTGAGTTTTAATATGTGTGTGCGCGTTTTCACATGTGTGAATGCATTTCCTGTGTGTATGTATGTGTGTGTGCGTTTTCACATCTGTGTGTGCATTTTATTTGTGTCTGTGTGTGTTTTCGTATGTGTGTGTCTGTGCATTTTCATGTGTGTGTGTACACGTGTTTTCACATGCATGTCTGTGCTTTTGTTACACGTACAGGAATGATGGACCACCTCCTTCTGCGTGCCACATATTTATTTTGTTTGCAAAGGCTTTAAAACACAAAATGCAGTTATTAAGCAGAGCGGACGTGGCGACACATTCACAGTTCATCACATACTGACTGAACTCCCTCTGTATAACCATGTACTATTATCAGCTACTGATGCATGAGGTTCCAAGCACCCTCTGCTGGTGAAATTAAATACACCTTTTACCCCACACATTAACAGAGCAGACAAGAACAGTAGCTTTCCTTACATCTTAAATGAAATGAGGGGCAGCTATTTTACTGCATGTTTTGCTCACATAGTGCCACACTTTTTCACATGTTTGTGTGAGTGCATTTCATATGTGTGTGTGCGTTTTCACGTGTGTGTGTGAATGGATTTCATGTGCATTTTCATATGTCTATGCGTTTTCACGTGTGTGTGAATGGTAATTCTGAATAATGACCAGTTTGCAGGTTTTTGTCATGATGCCACCATGTTTTCGGGGGAAAAAAACAGAAAACTATGAAATATGTGCAATATACTTGTAACAGGTAGTGTAGGAGGACCCAAGTGCACACACTGAGACACGCAGGTAAAATTCACCAACAGTCTTTATTAGATCTGAGCATATAGTGGAAGTAACAGGAAGGCAGGACTGACAACCGAATGATAATAATGAGAAGTCTTTCTCTGTTACTTGCTGGCTGGATTGAGATGCATGGATGCATGAACCGGATTCATACCTGGGTCTCTGATGTGCCAGGCACAAAGGATACCTCAGGGCCAAAGAGAACATGAGATGACTCCTTCCCTCCACTAGCCTGGGTGATTTGGCGTTAAACCCTTGGCCAAATTAAGTTATTGTTTGGCCTTGGCTGCAGCTACACTAATAGCCTTTTGCAACAGTGGCTTGCTTTAAGGTCAGGACACATGCTGTTTGGTCAAAGGTGGCATTTTAAGTGCAAGAGCATAAGAAGCCTTTGTTCACGGCCAGGAAGATGCCATCACTGCAGCAGCTGAACACAGTTGTCCCTGTCCCAAAGCATCGCCATTGTTGAGCAGCACATGTCTTTGGTTTTTTTGCAATATGTCCACTGCTTCTGAATGAAAGTGTTGGTTTTTACCCCTGGGCCAGAGGGGTATTGTAATCGTTTTGTCATCTGTTTGTCGCATTATCTGAAGAATGCATTGAGATATCTGCACCAAATTTATACCGTGGATGCATCTATGGACATGGAAAAGAAGCCTATTGAAAATATTCAGGTATGTAATTGAATATTTGTATTGTTTGTTTTTTAACCTCATGAACATGGTAGGAGCAATGATGATGCTGTAACTAGTGTAACTTTATGGCACACTATCCCAATCTGAGCTCATCATACACTCAAATTGATGTGGCATCCAGGATGTATTTAACCATGAAAAGGCACTCTTACAAAAGCTTTTATGTTATTAATGTTCTACTTTAGTTTTTGGGTTGTTTTTGCTGTGTGGCACTCATTCCCATTTACCTGTAGTATTTAACAGTACTGTAGTTTCTGGTGCTATACCTATTTCGCCAGTAGATGGCAGTAGTGATTGATGAGAAAGAGACTGACTCCCAGGCTCTGCAGAGGCCGCTCAGTTCAAGTGAAAGCTGTGTCAGTGCGGTGAAGCTGCTACACACAAAAGCTGTTTTATCAGTGTTTACAGAAGAAAGTCAACCTGTTGCACACAGGTCAATGTCTGTGCCGTCACATGTGTAACATGTACATAATATTGTTTTCATTTTTTTTAAGGGGCTATGGCAAACTAAGTTATCCAAGTATAAGTAATACAGAGACTGAAAGGGTAAATGAAATCAAATTCCTTAGAATAAGTATATACACGAAGTGAAGTTGCCATATTCTCTGGTAGAGTTTCATACTGTCTTCCACATACAATTATTTTAGATAAGTCATTTATCAGACAGGGGTAGTTGTTTGTTTGTTTACCTGCTTTACTAGTTTCATCTACTTCCTGTAGCCTTCGTCAGAAGCGTCACAACAACCTATAAGACACGTCACAACAACATCATGGTGACGCTTCTGACGAAGGCTAAAGAACGTAGCTGAAACTAGTAAAGCAGGTAAACAAACAACTACCCCTGTCTGATAAATGAAATATCTAAAATGAATAGTAGTTGCTATATGACGTACGGCATGGAAGTGTGGGGGAATACTTACAGAACTACCGGTAACACAAATCCAATCACCATTATTCACAAAAGGCCAATACCAATGATCAATAAAGTGTCCTATAGGGAACACACACATTAGTTTATTATCAAGTTAAAAGCGTTAAAGTTTAGTGATGTAGTCCACTTTAAATCAGCACAATTTATGTTCAAACTAAAAATAATCCGTTGCCTGTTCATATTCAGAGCTTGTTTAAAATACAAGAAAGTGTTTATAATTTCAGAGGAAGTCGTGTTCTGAAACCTTTGGTTTGAACAAATATGAAGACATTTAATCTGTGTGTTGTTGGAGTAAATGTTTGGAACAAGTTAAATCCTGAGTTCAAAGACTGTACAACGGTATTTATGTTTAAAAGAACTGTCATGAAAATATATGAAGAATGTGAATGTTCATTTTTCCATGACTCAAACTATTGAATTGTGTAGTTTTTTTGTTGTTGCTATTGTTACTAAGCAAAAGGCATTGGTATGTATTTTATTTCATTGGTTTGGTGACTGGGGGTGTGTGTGTGTGTGTGTGTGTGTGGCAGAATAAGCTTAGGCTTCAGCCTGTTCCTTTACACACTCTTTAGTTTTTCAAACATTGTATCTTACATAAATTTATGTATAATGCTTTAAATGTCTGAATAAACACAAACTGAACTGATGTAATGATTGCAAAATCATCTAAGCCATAATTTATGTAAAATTATTGAAATTAATGATCACAAATGTTTAAATACTGACAGTGGGTCTAGTTCATGTGGTTCCATTGTGTACTGGGCAGTGGAATAACTATTGGTTTCCATTTGTGGTGACTGCTGACTGAGAGAAGGGATGAGATTAAATAAATCCTGGAATTTAGCCTGGTCTGGAGCAGGCTAGCTCCACAGAATAAATCTCCATGGCAATTTATAACATATTCTGCTTTCCCCTATCCTGCTTTTGTGCAACTGGATCATGGATAAGTTGAGTTAGAATGACCAACACATCCCAGCTCAATCCCTTATCCTAGTTTTGTGCAATAGGCCCCAGGACACTTATATTGGAGGCCATATAGCTGAACAGGACAGGTTAAAAAAACAAACAAAAAAAACCCCAAACAAACAAACAAAAAAAAAACCAGTTGAATGCAGTCATGTATTTCCTGGCTGTACAAAACAACATATGTGGTGGATAGTGTTGATAGATGTGCTGATGTGTCTTGTGCTGTTTGATGTTTTCTTGAATCTCTGAAAATACACTCAGTGAATGCTGCAGTTCCATGGATCTTAAGTGTGTTGTGGAGAACAACACTTGATGCAAAACGCACATCTGCTGTGCTCGGTTCATTGAAAAGTCCCTAAATACACACCCTCCCTTTTCAAACACCATCCCTGGACAGCCTGGTTGTGTGTGTAGACATGTGAATTCCTTTCTCATGTGTCAAAGGGGAAAAAACAGAAGGAAAATCAAAGGGTGGGGACATTGGTTTGTGGTTTTATCTTTTATTTTACTACATTTATGTGCCAACCATTAATTAATTCATCAGTGCTGGCAAAACACCAAACAGAGATCAGGCCCCCAACTCACATCCTGGACTGCTGGGTGGGGCACGGGACTGGAGGATGATAGTGGACCTGGACCAGCGTCTCTGCTTCCCTGCTGAGATTGCAGCAACAAGCCTCAGGCCCGATCTCATGCTCTGGTCCTCCTCCCTTCGCTCGGCCTTCATAGTCGAACTGACTGTGCCTTGGGAGGATGCTGTCGGGGAGGCCTACAAGCAGAAGAGCCTCAAATTCTCTGAGCTGACAGCAGACACAGAGCAGCGCAGATGGAAGACCAAGCTTTACCCAGTTGGGGTGGGGTGCAGAGGGTTTGTGGGGAGATCAGCAAAAAGGCTGCTGAAAGACCTGGGGAGCCGAGGTCAAGCTCTGCGGCAGGCCATCAACTCCCTCTCCAACTCCACAGAGCAATCCAGCCACTGGCTCTGGCTAAAGAAGAGAGACAGCACTTGGGCAGTGAAACAGCAGCAGTAGCAGCTGAGGAAGCAGGGGATCCAGTGCAGAGGGGGGCACACCTGGGACGCCAGGTGGTGCCAATGAGCCCTCTGGAGGTGTCGGGGACTAGTCATTGAAACACCAATGAAGGGGGTTGCCCGCCTGACGACCCCCATGACGCCTGAAATCCCCTGCACTCAACTGAGGTCACTCTTCTGCAAATCTGGTGGAATGGAGAGCCCCCCCCCCATCAGTGTGGAAGGTCTTAAGGGATTGTAACACCCAGTCCTATTGTTGAATCGTTGAAACCATTAGATGTAGAAAAATGTAATGTAAATGTTCAGCATAGGATCTTAGGTTTACGATTATCCTGTTAAACTGCCATTGCAAACTTTGGTTCAAGACTCACAATGCTAATGCTAATGTTAAGGCTTGGTCCTGTGTGTGTATTAAAAAGGGGAACCACCACCCTGGCCTGCCAATCCAGAGGTACTGTCCCCAACAGACGTGCAGTGTTACAGAGATGTATCAACCAGGACAGTCCCTGCACATCCAGATTCTTAAGGTACTCAGGATGAATCTCATCCACCCCTGGTGCCCTGCCACCGAGGAGCTTGCCAACCACCTCAGTGACTTCAGCTTGGGTGATAGATGAGTCCACCTCTGAGACCTCAGCCTCTGCTTCCTCCATAGAAGACATGGCAGTGTGATTGAGGAGATCCTCAAAGTACTCCTTACACCGCCCGATAACATCCCCAGTTGAGGTCAGCAGCTCCCCTTTTCCACTGTAAACAGCGTTCGTGGTGCACTGCTTTCCCCTCCTGAGGCACCGAATGGTTTGCTAGAATATAGGACCAATAGTCCTCCTCCATGGCCCCCCAGCTCCACCCAGACCCAAGTTTTTGCCTCCACAAGTGCTTGGGCTGCAGCATGCTTGGCCTGCCGGTACCCATCAGCTGCCTCGGGAGTTCCATGAGCCAACAAGGCTTGATAAGACTCCTTCAGCTTGATGGCATCTCTTACCTCTGAGGTTACCACCACAACAGGCACCAGAGACCTTGTGACCACAGCTCTGAGCAGCTGCTTCGACAATGGAAGAGGAGAACATGGTCCACGCAGACTCAATGTCCCCAGCCTCCCCCAGGATCTGGGAGAAGCTCTCCCAGAGGTGGGAGTTGAACACCACTCTGACATCGGGCTCTGCCACACATTCCCAACAGACCTTCACAACATGTTTGGGCCTGCCAAGTCTGTCTGGCTTCCTCCTCTGCCAGCAGATCCAACTCACCACCAGGTGGTGGTCGGTTGACAGCTCTGCCCCTCTCTTCACCCGAGTGTCCAAGACACGCGGCCGGAGGTCTGATGACACAACAATGAAGTCGATTATCGACCTCTGGCCTAGGGTGTCCTGGTGCCACATGCACTTATGGACATCCCTGAGCTTGAACTTGGTGTTCGTTATGGACAAACTGTGACAAGTACATAAGTCCAATAACAGAACACCACTCGGGTTCAGATTGGGGAGGCCGTTCGTCCCTATGACCCCCCTCCAGGTGTCACTGTTGTAACCTACGTGAGCATTGAAGTCACCCAGGAGAACAATAGAGTCCCCAGTCGGAGCACCATCCAGCACCCCTCCCAGGGACTCCAAGAAGGCCGGGTACTCTGCACCGCTGTTTGGCCCATAGGCCGAAACAACAGTGAGGCACCTGTCCCCGACCCGAAGGCGCAGGGACGCGACCCTCTCGTTCACTGGGGTAAACTCCAACACTTGGCGGCTGAGCTGAGGGGCTGTGAGCAGGCCCACACCAGCCCACCGCCTCTCTCCGCGGGCAACACCAGAAGAGTGGAGAGTCCAGCCGCTCTTGAGGGGTTGGGTTCCAGAGCCCAAGCTGTGTGTGGAGGTGAGCCCGACTATATCTAGATGGTATTTCTCAACTTCCCTCACAAGCTCCTTCCCCCCCAGTGAAGTGATGTTCCATGTCCCAAGAGCTAGACTCCATGTCCGGGGATTGGGTTGTTGAGCCCCCTGCCATTGACTGACACCCAATCCACATTGCACCTGGCCCCCACGGTTTCCTCAGCAGGTGGTGAGCCCATCGGAGGCCGGGCCCACGTCGTCCCTTCAAGCTGAGCCCAGCCAGGCCCCATGGGCAAAGGCCCGGCCACCAGGTGCTTGCTTATGAACCCCAACCCCGGGCCTGGCTCCAGGGTGGGGCCGCAGCTGCGCCATACCAGGCGATGTCTCGGTCCTTGCTTTTACTCTCTTTGTAAGGGCTTCTGAACTGCTCTTAGTCTGGCCTGTCACCCAGGACCTGTTTGCCATGGGAGACCCTACCAGGGGCATAAAGCCCCAGACAACAGAGCTCCTGGGATCATTTGGGCACACACACTCCCCCACCACAATAAGGTGGCAGTTCAAGGGGGAGAGAGTTAATGTCTTCTGAGCTAAAAAGCCCAAAAAAAGACAAAACAGACACTGACTATAATGACTGACATATGGTTTTGCAGCTGCTGGAAGGGGGGATTTAGTTTTTTATAACTTTGGTAATAGATGTTTGCTGTAAAATTGTCAAAAGGCAGATTTTTCTGAACTCGTAAAAAGTGTTGTTTTTTTTTTTTCTTCTTTTTAATGATCTAAGACTCTCACAGGACAGTGATGCTACAGTCTCCAGTCCATTGCTGTATATTAAATATATATTATATAATATAACATCTTTCCAATGAGCTCAAAATTAAACTTGATGAAAAATGGAACGTAAACATGAATGCAGCAGGAAAATTAATCCACATTTGGTACAAGACTAAAACACTGACAGGGACCATTTTACTGGAAATAAGGTTTTTTTATGCAGAGTTTGTCCCTGTCATGGAGTATTTCCAGTGTATTACTGCTTTTATTTTAGTAAATGATGTGAATATTTCTTTAACAGCTGCTTTTCAGCATTTAACAACTATAAAACTCTGTGTGTCATGGGGCTGTGCTGCACAAGGACTGTTTCTAACACAAGCACAGATCATTTTCAAGCTTCTTTGCCTGTCTTTCTGTCTGCAAAGGATGATTGACGCCCCCCCTTTGAACAGACTAAAAAGAATTTCACAGGTGCACAGATTCCTGATCTCCTGGGGGAAACTCCAGGCTGTCTGGACCATGACATTCCTCCTGCAGCATATGGAAGATTCATTTCCCCTGACTAAAGAGGCTCGGCTGCAGCGCTCTGATACCGATGCTGCTGATCAGAGATCAGATCTGAGGCAGCCGGGGTCACCAAGGGTCATGCCACTATGACAGCCCGGCATCTCCTCAGAGAACTCCCCTCCTGACTGAAGGGAACAGACACTTCAGGACTTCAACACTTGGAATTATCTTTGTATCAATTGTTTTAAGGCCAAACTCTTTGTGCTTTTGTTAGATCATGAATGAGGGGAGGATATGAAGGCTTTATGTTTCATAGAATCTTAACCCATAAAGACTCAAACATCCACTGGTGACCCAAAGCATCTACTGATCTAAAATGTTTAATACCTGTTGATCCACTAATCCTATCAATACATGTAAATAATTGGTCTAAAGTGCAGTTTGTCATCTTTTCATGGTCATCAGAGATGACCCAACTTCATGTTCAGAGGCTTTGTAGTGAACATGGAAACGCTGTCATCTTCTACAACATTGATTCACCAGTAAAATCCATCGAATTTGATCAATGACAGTGGTTGGAGACACTTGGTTTATGTTCAGTTAATGATATATTTTGCTGAAAAAGTTTTTCTTCAGTTTTCTCTGTTGCAATATATTAACCTTTGAGTTTTTGTGAATATTTAAATTAAATCTAGGAAAATGCATGATTTACAGTGAAACATGGATAATACAGAGGAAAATATTATTTTAAAAATAGTGATATATTACTTAAGAAAGGTTAAATTAAGAGAAAAATTAATTTGGGAACTGAAACAAAAACAGCACTGGGTCTTTATGGTTTAAAGGTACAAATGCTGGTTGTCAATTATAATTGTTATAATCTGTCAAATGTTCCCGTATTTACAAATGCTTAAGGAAACAAAGACAAGAAGAAAGTATAGACAGTACGGACCAGAGCAACAAAAAGACTGAACAGCTTACGTGGGAACAGTCAGTGCAAAGGAGAAAAACTACTGTGAGTAATGTATGAGCATGTCTCTGCTCATTAAAGACACAAAATCTTGTTTTGTTTTTATTCAATTTTTATATTTTAACAATCATAACTGTACAATTTAATGAACATAATGTATTACAACACAGTTATCTAACCCCACTCTAACAGTCCCAACCCTAATGCACCTCATGCTCCAACCAAAATATATAAACTCACACATCCAAAATAAATTAATAAGAAAAAGAAAGAAAGAAAATATTGTTAATTACAATGAGAAATTGTTTGCGTCCATCTTTTCAATATAACATAAAGCAGGCTGCCCCATTAGATAGAATTTGCCTGCATTGTTTCTTGTGGAATATCTCATTTTCCTCTAATGCCAGATAGTTCATAAGGTCTTTAAATCCAGAGGTTGAATATCAGGGGATTTCTATCGTACCATTAAAGTAGAATGAGCTGACAAGCTACAAAAGTTGTGAAGGCAATGACATTCTTAAAATTCTTGTTGAGGTGTGTATTCTGTGGATCCCCTCTAAATATCGCTGTGAGTACAGGACATTCTATTGGAGTTTCAAAGATCTCTGAAAAGAAATCAAATATTGATTGTCAGAAATTGCTCAATCTGGTGCAGAGACAAAACATGTGGAAAAGTTTCCTTGGCCCCTGGTAACATCTGTCACATTTGGAGTCAGTAGTCAACTTTAGTTTGGCTAGTTTTGCTTTAGACCAGTGCAGTACATGTGTCATCAATCAAATCAATCAATCAAATCTTTATTTATATAGCGCCAAATCATAACAGAAGTTATCTCATGACACTTTACATATAGAGCCAGTCGGAACCAGACTC
>JAPQRP010049600.1:0-10952 GCA_037367295.1 Apogon hyalosoma | reverse complement strand
CTGTGTTTTGGTCACATGACCTCCTCCATTAAGGCTGTGTTTTGGTCACATGACCTCCTCCATTAAGGCTGTGTTTTGGTCACATGACCTCCTCCATTAAGGCTGTGTTTTTGTCACATGACCTCCCTCATTAACGCTGTGTTTTCTGTCTTTCTGTCAGATGTCAAGGGTCCGCCTGCCCACCGCTTCTCCTGTGGCCAGAGTCCGTACACCGACCACGCGGCGTGGGACCGACGCTTCTGCGTCATCACTGACAGCCAGCTCATCCTGGTCAACAGGGATGATGAGGTCAGGACCCACAATGCATTGTACTTTCATCGTTTAGCTGCTCAGAACCTCTAACACCCTTCTTCTTCATCCTCTTCTTCCTCCTGTTCCTCCTCTTCATCCTCCTCCTCCTCAGGCTGCAGGTGATGCTCAGGAAAGTCCCACGGACTCAGCAAAGGGGCGGAGCCTCCGCAGGACAGTCAGCGTGCCGTCAGAGGGGCAGTTCCCTGAGTTTCAGACAGAGGGCGCCACCGTGATGGGTAAGACACCAACGCAACCCAGAATTCAATGTGTTCAAATGCTTTTGTTGTTGTAGTGAAATGAAACATGTCTGAAACGGTTTCTGGTGACCTAATACTTGGATGAAACAGTTTTGGATGAGTTCATTCATATGATACAGCATTTTATGTATTTTTAATGAATTTTGCAAATCACGTACTGAAACATGAATACATGAACACAAATGAACAAAATACTCAATGAAATTAACAAAATAGAGCCAAAATTATTGTGAAAATGAATAAAATCAAAGAATAATAAAAAAAATCATCTGCTTATTTTTGTTCCTTTTCTCTGATTCTGGTTCTTTTGTGTTGAATATTTTGTTCATTTCAGTTCATTTATTCATGTTTTAGTTCATCTTTGATGATTTCATTGATGATTTTGATATCTTCTGGATGATTTTGTCTATTGTTTGTATTATAAATGTGGAAAATCATCCGCTAACAGCAGTGGAATGTTAAAACCATTGTTTGACATTGGCCACAAATCCATCATTGGTCTCTGCCACGTTGAAAAGGTTGAAGGTCATTTTCATCTCATGGATCGACATGTTTTTTCCAGTTCTCCAGTGGAAAATGACATGAAGGGGTGTTCATATGCAATTTTCAATTTTGTAACTAGTAGTTATCATAATTCCCACCAGACCTGAAGGCCGACACATCTGACCCAGCTCAGGTCTGCAGTCCGGTCAGATATGGTCCTGGTGCTTCTGCACATGTGCGATACTGGTCAGGTGTTGGAGGTTTTGTCAGATGTTGTCCTGCTGGTAATCGTGTCCCGCTGACGTCGCTCTGATCCTTGTGTGTTTGTGTCGGTTCGCCATCGTACGTCCAGGGTCTGCTGGTGTTTGTGTCTGTGAGAGTGAGGCGTTCGGGTGCAGTCTGTGTGTGGGAACGTGGGACGTCTGGGGAATGTGTGAGGACAAAGCGTCCAGTGTCCATCGGTCCGTCCCGGCTGACCCCTTCCCCCACAGGGATTCCCGCCCACAGCTGCAGGGGGCTGCATATGAGCCCCGGGATTGGACAGTTTCTGAGAGTCTACATGTGGTTCCTGGTCGGACTGATCAGAACCCCCTCATTCAGCCACAGAGACCCTTTCATTCATGGACTTAATCCCTGACCCCCCCCCTTCAGGAGGGGGCAGGTTATTTATATGTTAATGACCCAGTCTGCCCCCACACAGCCCACAGAAACCAGTCTGGACTGGGTTTGTACAGACTTTAAACTGGGATTGAATCAGGATACCAGTACCGGTACCTGATTTAAATTGTGATTAAATCAGGACCCGTACCTGGTTTAAACTGGGATTATACTGGGTTCACTGGTGGGTTTTTACTGGTTCTTGTTTGGTGTTTTTTTGGAAGCCGATGATGATTTTCAGATTTTAATAGTGAGGGTGTCACTGGGACTGTGATGTGTTTAATGGCCATCAGACTTCTCATATTTTGGTTGAGACTAGAGAAGTGGAGGAACAGGAAATCAAACCTTCACTTTTCCTCTTCCTTTTTCATCTTCCTCTCGGTGAATGTGATCATATGTAATTTTAGTCCTGAGTTTAATTACAGTGTGGACAGACTGAGGTTACCACACACACACACACTGCACCTCCTCCTCCTCCTCCTCTTCATCCTCCTAATGGTCTCTATGGCTGAACTGAAACATGCTACCTGTAGAGGTTCTTCTTCTTCTTCTGTGACCTTTGACCCTCCAGGTCAGATCCAGCCGTTGATCACAGGAAAGTGATCTGTGTTTGAAAACAGCCTGAGGCCATGAACGCCACACCTTCACTCTTCACTCACTGCATTCTTAGCTGCAGGTCAGAGGTCACACTCTGGGACAGCTTGAATATTGGTAGTTTTGTTAATTTAATCCCAGTCTTGTTGATCCAGGTTTGACTCTGGGGCTTATTGTGGGTGTGGCTTCACTTGTGTAGACGCTGTTGATTTTACGGCAGCGTGTTTTTGTTTTCCACTGTCTTTTGTCGTCTCGGTCTGATGTGGAGGTGAAGCTCAGGATGGGCTGCATTCTTCAGTCTGATGTGCACACATCCAACAGCAGACGACCAAAATAAAACCCACTGACACACTAACATTTTAAAGATAAGTTGACAAAAATTATAAACAAAACTTCCTTGTAAATATGGTCAAAGTTTAATTTTACTTAAAGATCCAATATGGCTGCTGCATTGTGACATCACAATATGCAAATTAGATGAGTACTTTACTATAAACTTTGGCTCATACCCAATATATTTCTCATTTCTAGAATGACTTTATCTCTAACCACGTCCAAGATACAGCTATCTGAATGAAAAGTGGATATCAAAATTGATTGATTGATTTTTTTACTCCAGCATTTAAAGGGTTAATTTAGTATAAACCTGGATTAAACTGGGATTAAATCAAGACCTGTAAATGGATTTAGTACAACTTAGTACAGACATCAGCTTTACGTGGTCTGTATTAGAGTAAAAATATTTAAACTAAAATGGATTTGTTCCTTGTGTGGTTTGTTTAAAATAAGTACATTAATTAAATTAATGATCAGAAACTAAATGAATCCGGGATCACTGGTCATTTATCATCTCAACTTGTATCTGATAAACAAATAAATAACTTGGAGGTTTTAGTTATAATACAAAAATAAATAATAGAATAAATGAGATTAATTAAGTGGAAATAGGTCGTGTTTGATTAGTTTCCGGCTGCTGCTGTTTTCGGGGCTTTTATTGTGAAGGTCCGGGCCGGATGTGTGTTTGTTTTGTCTACCGGGGCTCGGCGGCCGTTGACGGACTCAGTGAACCTCAGTCCGGATGAGGGACTCTCCGCGTCTCCGATGGACTTTGTGGGTGAGTTGGTCCTTTTACAGCCTCCGCTCCGGACCTGGAGCTCCGCCGGCAGAGACCGGACTGAGGCCGGGCCGAGAGCTCCGTGTCCCGGGCTGACAGCCGCCGAAGCCCCGCTGCTCCGGGCGGAGGCTCCAGGACACGCGTCTGGTTCCAGCTCCGAAAACTTTTCTGTTCGCGACACTTCGTTCGTTTTCGCCCGTAATCGGAAAAACGGATAAAACAAGAAGCAAAATAAGATGATTGAATTTCCAGCGTTTTCATCTGTTTTATCTGTAAAAGGTGGAAAACTACGCATCATCCAGAAACCGATCAGTTATCAAACTAACTGTCGACTAATCGATCCGTAACTGTTAAATATGTTAAGGATCGATACAGTGGAAGAGCACGAAGAATGAAGAACAATGTTTGAGACGCAAAACAAATACAGACATAAGAAATAAAATGAAAACATGCGCCAAAATAAACCTGTAAAATAGAATAAAAGAAAGCGGAAAGAAAGTAAATGATTAAATAAAATATAGAAAATTAAACTATACCAGATATAAAAATGAACAAGTAAAATATTCACAGAAAATAAACTAATAAATGTATATGAATAAAATAACTATGCATTTGAGTTGTTGATTTCTGTTCAAAAAGACTTTTTTTTTTTTTTAGATGCTGTTTGTGGTTTTAACGGCACATAATTCACTTCAAGCTACATTTACTGGTAGCACGTCATGAAATAATCTTCACTTTTACAGAGTCTGAGTGGTTTGTGTTCATTTAGTCTCAGATTCTCATAAACATAAAGCTGATTATAGTTCTAATGATTATTTTTCATTAAATTAATCTAAAGGTGATTAAAACACTTCCAATAATAATGTGTCATTGGTGTGAGTTGGTTCAGTTTTTGGAGTATTTTCAGACTGCCGATGTGAAATGTTTCTAGATCATCAGGTTCAGGATTCTCACCTGTCAAATGTGTGACATCACACATGCTGCAGCCAATCAGGATCCAGAGAGAACCCGTCCGTGACCTCTGATCCTCAGACGGCGGCTGCTTCTCATTAACCAGACGGTGACGGTTATTCCTCAGACCATCACCACCTACAGTGACTAAGTTAAAGGCACATTTCAGTCTTTTGTGGACGTTTGACTTGGTGTGTGCAGCTTTAATACCGTCTGTGTTCCACCTCTAAGTCGTTCTAAACGCTGGCAGTCTTCTTGAACAGACTGTGAGGGTGCGTGTGTGTGTTCATGGGCTGGATGTGAATATTCCTCAGTTTTCTGTGCAGTGTTGAGCCGATGTTTGGACTGAACTGGGTGTCATCTTCATGTCTTTAGAGGAAGTCGAACAAAAATGGATGAATTCAGTTTCCTCATGAGTTTGTTGTGACCCTGTTTTAGTGTTTTGTTGCTGTTATAACCTTGGTTTATTATTATTTTATTGTCGGACAGTGTTGAAGAAAGTCTGCGTCCACCAACATGTGTCTGAACATCCACTAAACGTGAGCCGGATCTGATTTTAAAGGGATATTCAGCGATTTTCTGCAGGTTTCAGATGGTCTCAGAGGGTCTGCAGATGGGTTTAGGTGGTCTCAGAGGGTCTGCAGATGGGTTTAGGTGGTCTCAGAGGGTCTGCAGATGGGTCTGCGGAGGTCGGTCAGCCTCCACAGTCTTCTCTAAAGGGCTTTGTCATTATGCATGAAGTGATTTCCATCTGTTTGTGAACCTGCAAAAGTCTAAATGCAGTTATATTAATGAATGAAAGCGGTGCATGTGGACCAGTTCACTGTTGTAAAATAAATGAAACAAAAGGAAATGACCTGGAACAATAATTTAATGACAGATAATGACCTCAGACATGCAGTATCTTCATATTTATATGTGTATGATGCGTTGGAGTCCATTGTTTGGGTCCTGTTTGTTTTGCGGTGATGCTGCAGTGGTTTTCGTTTTTAGTTCTGTGGTTTTTTCCAGTCGTTTATCGTCCTGCTCTGAGTCTGTACATGTGATGCGTTCGTGGTCTCGTCCTCAGATCAGACAGATGAGCCTTGAACCTGCTCGTACTGTAACCGTGACAACACTGGGATGTTGTGTTCAGAGGAATGTGGAGCGAGGAGGCGTCGGAGGAACCGCCTCCATTATGTCAAAGACATTCTTGGAATATTTGTTGAACAGTGAGAGTGTGGACGCCACAGCGGCAGGTCTGAGGATGGGTGGGGTTTTCACATCCGTGACTGTGAGGTCACTTCCTGTTTCTGCTCCACTTGTGTTTTGTTGATTCGTCTGTATTCAGTCAGTCCATGAAATGAAAACATCCAGTTTATTTACATGTGATGATGAAGAGCAGAGGAAGAGGATGAAGCTGATGAGTAAAGTTAGCATCAGTACCTGAAACCGGACCACCTGCTTTATTCTGCACGTGTGCAGGAAAACTGCTTCCTGTCACTAGTATTTCTGAATAATTTACAGCAGTTTCTGGGATTTAAAGACAGTAAATATGAATGTGTGACCTTTGGTTTAGTGGTTATGGAATATATGATTTTTAATGGCATCCATCCATTAACTCTCATTAGCTGATGAGCTAACAGTGGCTAACACTAAGCTAACTGAGCTAGTTATAATTCAGTCACACTGAGCGGAAATAACAAAAACCTGAAAGATTCGGGGTTTTGTAGAACTCATTCATGCAGCTTCACTTGATTTCAATGTTTACTTGTATGTTTTATCTGAATGTTGGTATTATTTCCATTTTTATAGTTTCACTCACTGTTTGTCCGTGTTTTATGTGGAACTATAAAATTGAACTGAATCAATAAAGACATTGATGCTAATGTCACATATTAGACACTGGTTATTAGAGAAAACGTGTATTTATTTGATAAAACATCTTCAGTTTCACTGCAGCTACTTCAAAGTAATCTAAAACACCTTTTATTCAGAAATATGAGAGACAGGAAGTGGGATTTTCACACACATGGAAAACAGATCAGGGTTATTTCACAATATAATTCTTCAACTAATATGACAGAAGCAGAATTAGATGCTAGCTAATGTTAGCGCCTTAGCTCATTGTGGTCAGTTCCCACTGCTGCAGTGGATGTTTTTGGATTCACCTGACGTAGACAGAGGCTCATCATCCCCCTTTAACTGTTGTTTCAGGTAAAATTTCCAGGTGAAGTTCTACTTCATCGTTCAGAAATCAACAGCTTTTGTTGCTTTTGGTCGGTTTTATGGCATTTCGTTGGTTCTGTGGCGTTTGGTCAGTTTTGTGGCTTTTGGTCAGTTTTCAAATAAAATCAAATTTTATTTATATAGCGCCAAATCATAACAGAAGTTATCTCATGACACTATACATATAGAGCCAGTCGGAACCAGACTCTAATTAACAGAAACCCAACAGAATCCTGTTTTGTGGCATTTGGTCGGTTCTGTGGCGTTTGGTCTGTTTTGTGGTGTTTGGTCGGTTTTGTTTGATGCTCTGGTGGACACTGAAGGTGGACTGGACATGAAGTGTCTCTGGTGGTGTTCTGGTCTTGGATAAATCTTCATTCCGTCCCTGAGGTTCCAAATGGGTCCAGTAAAGGTCGACCTCTGAGTGCATGTGAACCGTTCGGTGTAAACAGGTGATTGATTTAGTTCTTCATTCATTGGACATGTTCATTGGACATGAGCATGTTTTAAGGTGGTTTATTTGTATGATAAACAGAAATGGTTGATGGGTGAACTTCTGTTTCATGGTTTTTGTGATTTTTAAACCAGGTTTGTCGAACTCCTTTTAGTCCAGGTTCCACATTCAGACCAGTCAAATAACTGAACAAAATAAAACTACATCATGAAAATATTTACATCTACAAACTATCCTTTAAAACATGTCAATAAAACCATGAACAACCTGAAATTTCTTTAGAAAAATCAGTGTAATTGGACCAATATTCTGGTTCAGTTTATCATTTTTACATGTTCCTTCTAACGTACAGATACAGTGGATCTACAAACACATAACATTTACGAACAGACTGAATATTGGTCTAGTTACACTGATTAAGGCTGGATTCACACACTGCTTTTGGTTCGTTTAAAACGGACCAGAGTTCGTTTCCCTATCAAGTCCAGACTTTTTTTAGGTGTGAATGTAGACATGTGAACTCTGATTTGAATCAAACAAGCGGACCCAGACCACATAGAAGAGGTGGTCTGGGTCCGCTTCCAAATGGACGCTGGACCGGTTCAGTTCTGCTGTGAACAGAATAGTCCTCCAGCCCAAATAAACCAAGGAACCATGGGCCTTTTTGTGCTTGATGAGCCACCGTAGCCTCTGGAAGGAGCCGAGGCTCATGGGTAATCAGAGCGAACAGCAGTAGCCATGAGTCGTGGACAGACGTGGACCAATGAGGACACTGAATGTCTCATAGACATTTGGTCATGTCCATTGGACCAAACTGGCTCCAATCAGCTGTTCTGGACAGTTCACATTATTTTGGTAAATCTGTGTCTATAAATAGAATACATATTCACTGTACATAGGACCTCCATGTTTGTTTTCATCCACACCCGCCATTTCTGATTGACCCTGCCCCTGACTTTTCTGTCCAATGCCAGTGCAGTTCGTTATATGTGTGCTTCTATTCACAAGTTTTGGTCCATTAGCAAAAAGTGTCATGAGAACGTGATCCGGTCCGAACGAGAAAAATAAAGTCTGTGTTTGATCCAAACCAAATAAGCGGACCAAAGGCCTGTCCAGGTGTGAACACAGCCTTAGACTAAGATGTTTCAGGTTCATATTGGTTCAGTTTATTCATGTTTTATTAAAGAGTCATTTGTAAATGTGAACTTTTTCATGCAATATTTTTTTTACATTAAAACAAAGAGAATCATTTGTATTTGTCATTATTTATAGATTATATTGTTCTTATCCTCCTGGTTCTGATCCACTTTAGATCATATTGGTCTGAATGTGGAACCTGAACGAACATCAGTGTAGTTTGTGCGTTTCCTGGGCCTGATTGGACCCTTTGACGGCCGGTTTTGGTCCATGGACTGCACGCTTGCGCCCTGTTGGGTGCCGTCCTGTGTCACATGGCTGTGCACAGTGACCCTCAGGGGTTTTCTCGTCTGTGATTGTGGTTTTCTGCTGCCGATTCTTGCCGGTCGTGTTCTTTGGCGTCCATCCGTCCTTCAGACAAAGGCTTCTTTAAGCGCCGTTCGCTCTCTGCACGTCAGGTGTGTCAGCTCTCGCTCATCAATGGGAGTTCACAAAACACACGTCTGCCTCCCACATTCCCAGAATTCCTTCCGCCGCTGCCGGATGACATCATGCCTCACATTCATCCTCCCTGAGTCCGACTAATACCACCTTAAAAACACAGCAACACACGAGGGATTAACGTCCAAATGCGACTCAGACAAACCTGTTCATGTTCCTTCACAGCAGGTTGGACAGAGGTAACGGTGCCTTCACAGGTCGTAGGAAAAAGCAGACACGCCTGTGTGTGTCTGGGACAGGTTTAGCCAGCGACTAGGTTCTGGTGTTGTTAGTTCTCTGCAGTGTTCTACCGACAATCAGTTAAAAATAGGGATGACGTTTGACCTGTAACTAAAGGTCAAAGGTCAGTGTCAGTAAGTTTCATAATGTTCTACAAAAACACCATCAAAGTTTGGAAAGGCTCAAATCTAACTGTCCAGCAAAACTTCAAACTCAATGAAATTATAACTGTTGTCACTAATCTTACATTAAATAAGTTGTTATTTTACATGTTACTTTATATAAGTTACTTTGGTAAATGTGACTTTTTAGTAACTTTTCCAAGCATTTTTTTGTAACTTTACTTTTATTAACGTCGCTAGTACAGATTAGTTTATATCAACTTAATTTGCTGAATATTATTGTCATATGATGTAAGTTTTTACAGTCATCATTTTTATAAACTACTTTTTTATGAGGTTCATAGTCTTTAAAACCCATGGAGTTGGATCAATGACACTGGGTTTATATTCAATTAATGACAGATTTGACTGAAAAAAATGACTTTTTCTTCAGTTTTCTCTGTTTCTGAAATGTATTAAAGCTGAAGCCTTTTAGGAAAATATCATTCAATATGAGGGATTCATTAAATATATGACTAATACAGAAGGAAATGGACACAAACAAATGCTAACATACTGTAACATAAGTGACAGTGTCATCAGTATAAAAGGGTGGTTTTATTAACATATTTTGCTGAAAAGTCACTTTTTCTTTAGTTTTCTCTGTTTTAATAAAAAACCCTTTGAATTCACTCAGTTTAATGAACATCTACATGACTGGTGAAGTAAATGTTAGAAAATACAGGATTTACATAGAAAAATGTAAAAAAAATAAAAACAAAACAAAAAAAACCCAACAGGATGATATTAGAATAAATACAGATAAATGACTTGATAAAGGTTAAATAGAGAAGAAAATTCATTTGGGAACTGACACGGAAGTATCTGTGGGTCTTTAAGGGTTAATGTGTGTCTCTGTGATGCACACCTCAGTACTTATTTATTTATTTATTTATTGATCCTGAGTGATGGGACATACGATGGTGAACCCGGTGTCAGATGGGAGGTTAGTGCAGGTGTTCAGTTATTGGACGTGTTGTCCTGACAGTCGTGTGTTAACAGCCGAATCCTCCAGAGCGCCGTCCCACATCAGTCTGAGGACCAACTTCCTCAGTAATGATCCTCCCAGTGCAGCGTGAACAGCGTCCTGCAGCTACACCAACAGAAGAAGAGGAAGAGGAGAGAGAGAGGGAAGAGAGAGGGAGGCTGCACTGGAGCTGCTGCAGAGAGAGAGGAGGAGGAGGAGGAGGACGAAGCCGAGCCCAGCGGCGCAGTCAGAGACACTGATTGGATAAATGCAGTCATCCTTCAGAGCGGCGGCGGCGGCGAGGGTGAGCTGGGGTTAGAATTACTGCTGACGGAGGATGCAGCTGTGACCAGAGGAAGAGGCACTGCTTCATGGGACCGACACGGACCGACACAGCTTAAGCCCATTGGCTGACAGGTGGTGTCCGACTGGGCCAATCACGGCCACATCCTCATGATGGGGAACAGCTGCGATAGAGGTACGCTCCGTCATGGTCGGGTCATATGACCGCCCCGCCGCCGCATATCTGCTAACTTTGACAGGGAGGCGACCGAGGTTCGGCTGCCGCCTGCCAGACCTCCGTCACTCCTCCCCATCGCTGGCCAATCGGATCATCCATTTCAAAAGTTTATGTCCTGCAGCTGCAACTCGATCCAGCACTTTACAAAGATGAGAAGGGCTGAGTGCTGCATGCTGCGTTCGCTGTCTCCGCTGCGTTCGCTGTCTCCGCTGCGTTCGCTGTCCGCTGCGTTCGCTGTCTCCGCTGCGTTCGCTGTCTCCGCTGTCTCCGCTGCGTTCGCTGTCTCCGCTGTCTCCGCTGCGTTCGCTGTCTCCGCTGCGTTCGCTGTCTCCGCTGCGTTCGCTGTCTCTGTTGCGTTCGCTGTCTTTGCTGCGTTCCCTGTCTTTGCTGCGTTCCCTGTCTTTGCTGCGTTCCCTGTCTTTGCTCCGTTCGCTGTCT
>JAPQRP010049599.1:0-12686 GCA_037367295.1 Apogon hyalosoma | reverse complement strand
ACACACACACACACACACACACACACACACACACACACACACACACACGCACATACACCCACATACACCCTTATATTGTTTCTAATGCACCTTCACATGTATTACATCAGTTCATCAAGGTCTCCACAGCAGCTCACAGGGGCACTGTGTTGAATTTGGATGCAGCAGATCTTTGTTCTGTTGCAATGTCTGGATGCTGACAGGTCCCTCCCCGGTGGGCCAGTGCAGACTGATGGGTATGCTAGAGGCACTTTCTCCTCAAAGGTGTTTTGTGCAAAACGCTTTGACTGAATGACAAGAAGATAGCAGTGTGCCTCCAAACGCATGGCATCCTCGTCTAGTCAACCAGCAGATAACCCAAGGCCACCACACTGAAGAGTTAGGCTGACAGGGATATATTTTTAATTTTGTTTGATTCAGTCACCTTAACAGTAAAAACAAATGTGAGGTAAGTTTTAGTGCAACAGCCCAATTCAAGATGATTTTCATGCAACAATTTAGCAAAGCAAATAAAATACTCAAAATTGCTTTCCTAGTGTTCTACTGCTATGCTTTTATCCTTAATTGTTTGCAAAATAACTGATGAAAAATAAATATTTAAAGCCATTCTCAGAAACATTCATCCTATATTACTTATAATCTATACAATCTGAAATATTGCATAGCTTTTCCTTTGTTTCATGGTTATGGTCAGATTAGGCCAAAAGTCATACTAGAATTAATTTGAAATTTTTAATTACATTAACGTACAATATTTTGTAATTTGTGTTGTGCTTGGATATCGTGGAACTGATTATTCTGAAATATGTTTTCAACTCTAACTCAGACTAGCATCTCCTTCTGCTCAGTGGTTCTGGATCTAAAATGTTACCATACTGAACCCCACTACAGCCTTTTGCAGTTATATAGCTGCAAAGGTTGATTCCATTGTGATTTGATCAATTGTGCAGTTGTTGCTCAAATTAAACTTTTTTAGAGGTTCAGGGGAGAAAATTATTATTCTGATTAACTGTTTGAAGCTTCAAAGTGAGATTTTGATTTTAGACATTTTCACTGTTTTCTGAAGCACCAGCCTAAATGGGGAAATAGTGAAAACTTTTGAATCAAAGGCAAACATTTAATTTGCATCCTAGCTCATTTCCACAAGAACATTAAAGATTAAAATCCAATAGACTATTAGGCTACCAGTGAAAAGACAAACAGCACCAGAGGACTTAAGATCACTAGAGGTAAACCATTGGCGAGTAGGTAATTTTACTGTAGTCTGAGTAGAGAGAACATAAAATATCTATAAACACCTGAATCATACACGTCATCTGAATAGGATCCTCAGTTTTATCTTTATTTGTTTATTTCTGTAAGTGACAAAACACGTGGACATCATAAAACACTCAGGTGATCAGTTCAGTGTTAAGTGCAACAGAAAACACTGCAGGTTTTCTCAGTTGTCCATCGACTTATAAATTCCTTCTTTTCAACCACATGGTGGCAGCAAAATATCACTAAACTAAATGTGTACTGACACTGCAGCTCTTTATAATTGTTTAACAAACACCGAACTTGTTTTTTCCCGACTTGTTTTGCAATTTGTTTTGATTTACGTCTATCACAATACTCTTTTCATGTATTTTTCTCATAATTAGCCTATGTGTTAGAACACAGTGGTATGTTATAGGGACGACTGTAGGATTTTTAATGCAGTGGAATAAGAAGATCTAATGACCATTTGGATGGTGGGGAACTGGGAAATCACAAAATTCTATCATAAATATACTATTGATACACTAAAGATGCTTTTTCTAAATTTAGGCTCAGGACCAAAAGCTAATCACAGAATTTTTTTTTTGAGTTACCAAATGAGTGAAGTGCATAAAACTATGTGGATTATTTTTCCAAATTAAATTGGTGGAATGTAACTCAGTGTATTTACGCAGGTATTAGTGTAAGTGTAAATCTGACATACTTATTGATACCAAATTAAAATTATTTTCATTCTACACTGTCCTGTTCTACTACATTCCAGTTGAGGCTCAGTGCAGTCAGTTTGATTGGGATTAATATCAGACTGATCTATCAGAGCAAATCAACATTTCCTTCCAGTCAGATGTGTGATTCTCAGGCTACCACTGAACACCCAGTAGTTTACGCTTTATCTGAAACTGATACCACACTGACAAACTACAACTGTAAACTTATTCATTGGTGATCAGAACAATAATATAACATTATATACCTATGAAAGAATTTGAAAAGACTCATTCTGCAGCATTAATGAGCCATACTTTTACTTTTTGTACTTCAAAGTACATTTTGCTGGAAATGTATATTCTTTTTCTCAACTAATATGTTAAATTTGACATACAATGGAGTATGAGTATTTCTACGCTGGGGTATTTGTACAATTGATGAATTCTCCTTCATTCACTGATCTGATGGATCAGTGCACAAATAGGCTTTTTGCATAAATGTGATTTATTTGATATATAATTCAAACAATGCACAGAATCTCACACATTGTGGGAGATGCTGAATAGAAAAATACATCAGTATTTAAGGACAATACATGTTACACCCCTTATGCTTTATAGTTTGTGCTTGGCAGCTGCCAAGTTATCTGCCATCTGAGGTGGGAGAGACTCATGGTTGAAACTTCACTTCATCATAAAACTGGCTTTTCCGGGTATAACTAGATGTGTGTTATTCTAATAAATGTTCAGATTCTTGTGAAACAAAGTGCACAATCATCAAGGTTACGCGGGTGCAGCACTCAGTATTTTTCCATCATTTTCCTCCTGTTTATGGTATTTAATCCATAAATGAATAAAATGGAAAAATGAAAACTGATCAATTGAAGATTAAATGCATGTGTGAACAAATGTACGTACAAATTAGTAAGCTACAGCATTTTCATCAATGCATCAGTTAATTCCGTTTCTCTCTATTTTAAGTTCATTAAAATTCATTAAAATTAACTTCATGTAGACTCCTTTTTTGGAAGCTTACATTAGGCAGTGTCAGCATAACTGGCCTCAGAGTTTTATAACCGAAAATGACACATTCAGAAAGACACATTTTTGTTTTGTTTTAATGTTTTGTATAATGCCTCTGTATTCACATCTACTCATGGGTACAGATAAAGTTACATTGACCTTGATTTGTCATGAATATACTGTGCAGCAGGACAAGACAGACAGACAGATAGATAGATAGACAGAATTTTGTTAAAATAAAGCTGAGCTTTTAACCAAAGAAAAATAAACTACACAAATTTGATATCAAGGATGCAATCCCCCTGCACAAACAAGGAAATTCAAGTGTTCAGCAACTTTGCATACAGCACAAGAAGACAAAAAAACCAGACAGAACAAAACAGGCAGGTTAGTAACCAGGTTGACATTAAGGTTAGTATACTCTAAAAAACTTGCAATAGAACTTACTCTAAAAAACTTCCTGTACAATACTGTAAACAAAAGACTTTCATTCATTCATTCATTCATTCATTCATTCATTTTCTGAGCCCACTTTATCCTCACTAGGGTCACGGGGGTCGCTGGAGCCTATCCCAGCTACTTATGGGTGAAGGTGGGGTACACCATGGACATGTTGCCAGTTCATTGCAGGGCTGACATATAGAGACAAGCAATCACTCTCACATTTACACCTATGGGATAATTTAGATTAACTGATTAAAATATCAGTGCATGTCTTTGGATGGTGGGAAGAAGCCAGAGAACATGCAAACTCCACACAGGAAGGTCCCACTCCCATCGACTGGTGTTGGAATCAAACCCAGGACTTTCTTGCTGTGAGGCACGACTGCTATCCACTGCACCACCTTTTCACCCTTAAACAAAAGACTTCTAATTTCAAAATCTGTAGAAAACTAAATGTATTGTCAATGTACAGTATTTACACATTCCAGGGTACAGTGATTTAAAGGGAAAATTAAAATTTTGGGGACAACAATCCCAATCAAACAGCCATAAAGTCAAGAACTACTGTCTGTCACAAGAACAACAAGGAATCCTTGAACAGATGGTATGGCCACCATAGAGCCCTACTCTCAAAATCACAGTCAGTCTGTGGCCACCTGAACACATAGAAGGCACTGAGACACCTTGAAGCTGTAGGAGTACAGTGACAAGGACTGACCATGATTCTTCTCCTGCACCTTGTCTGACCCGTCTTCCACTTGTGTAACTGTTTTATCTTTTTGCTATGACTTCCTGGCCACAGATTCAATCTGTACAAACAGGGATGTTGTGGTATCTGTGAAAATGTGTAATACTATTAACAAACCAACTGCAGAGGATGGCAAGAAGAAAACCACACTACTATCCAAGATGCACCAGCAGCGTTCGCTATGCAGCTTTTATCTTGATTTGTCATTTAATGTACGTCTTAGAGGAATCACACAGATCATTTTGTGAAATTAAAAGACTGACAAACTACATTAACATTAATGTTGCTATGCTCGACTGACTTCAGCAAGCAGTCTGCTTATAGGGATTCGTTAGTATCTGCAGAGGAATGATTTATTTTTGTAGAACCAAGGGTTGAAGAACACAAGGTAACACAGTCCCTGACCTCCTGCTACACATGTGAAAGTGCAGTATGTTTGACTCAGCACACATCATCTGTTGAGGCAATGATGCAGATTATAATGAAATCTGAATTGTTACTGTGGAAAGTGTTAAAATGTTTTTAGCTCATTGTGATACAATGGTAGGACAAATTATACTATGGTTAGTTAGTTTACCATCCTTACTGGGAGATTAATTTTCACAGGTTTTGTACACACAGGAAGGAAATGCCTCACATACATTGGAACATAACAAAGAACACATAGCATTCACTTCAACGATGACACATTAACAGATTATCACTGTTTAATTTTGGGGTATTACATTGCAATAGACTTCCAATGCAATACAACATGTAGTGACATCTCATGACAATCAGGTAATATTCATACCTACTGATGTAGTAGTTTAACGGCTGAAGATATGAGACAGTTTAAAAAAAAAAAAAACTTGCTCTGTTGTATCTAAAAACTCTGTATCTACATCCAGAGAGCAGTCATTTAAAGTACTGGTGTAGTGGGTGAGTGTGATGTTGTATTGTTGTGTTTGTGATGTATGTGATGGCTCTGGCTAGACTATGGTGAGTTGCTACAGTATAAACCCCAGTAAAGCTACATATCTTGCAACTGAGTAACCTAAAATCCAGGGGAACTTCCTGAATGCCATTATGGGCAACCTGCCCCCATCCCACTCAATGCCCAGTTTATCTGCTCAGTTGTTTCCTTTGACCCTGTCTCCTGGAGGTGCTGTATCCATCAGTTTGTCTCCCTTCTCCCTGTATCTCCAGATCTTCACAGCTCTGGCTATACAAGAGATTTTCTCAGATTTGTTATCTCCCTCCAGTAATTAACAGTAATCTTGTTTGAAAGCTGTCAGTGTAAACCAAGATTGCATTACTTGTGAAATCCTGTGTGCAGCCAATCTTCTGAAGCTGCCTGTCAGAGCTCGACAAATCTAGCATATCAAATGAGCAATCAACAGAAAGCCTAGAAAAAGGATTTTCATCAAAGACACATATAAATGTGAATCATTGGCATTAACTAGACTAAGGTTTCATGATACGTATGACCAATACATTTTGTTTTCTGTTTGTGTGACATTTTTTTCCTGTCTTTCAAAGTTTTGAGTCCAGAAGAGGCTTCAAGAGAATGGGGTCTAAAGCTGAGGTTGCTGTGGTAACATGGCATTTCACAGTTTACATAAGCATAGGTAAAGTGGCCGCCAAAAAGGAATGCTGCACACTGGTGGAAAACCCTGTTCTGGCACACAGAACGGTATAAAACATAAGGGACATAAGGGAAAAAACTAAGGAGCATCTGCAAAGAGGCAAACACAGCGGCAAAAGCTGTAAATCCATCGAACATGTTGACATGTGAATGTTTATGTGTGTTGATTTTGTGTGTGTGTGCTGTAAATACATTAAGCCAGATGAGTAATGCAGTTTTCAATATTCGATGCAAAGCAAGGAAAAGAAAACGTGTAAACCCAATGGCCATCATTTGCACATACTGTAATGTTGATGATTTGGTGATCATCTCGTACAAGGAGGTTCTGAATCAAGTCTTCTGACAGCGCAGAAGAGGCAGACCTTTTGTTATCTTCTCTGACAATCCCTTTCATTGCATTCACAATCCTTTTTCCCCTCTACATGGGGAACAAAAGAACAAATACTGAGGTGCTCACAAAACCAGTTGTGGACAACATACTGAACTTTGCTCTAGAGTCAGCAGGGGAGTCATCTAGACCAGCCCAACTTTGAGCTTTACATTGTAGCTTAGTTTGTGATATTGCTATTTCACGTTGTGCATTGTCTTAATTTTTAACTAACTAACCCTAACCCTAACCCTTGTCACAAAATAACATGACCCATTCAATGGAAGACCAAACTTAAATCTTTCAGAAGGACTGACCTCTGAGATCTCTAATCTGATCAATCAGATACCTGGGTCCACAGGGTTGTTCTTGAATCAGACATCTGATGTTGATCCATCTAGTATTATATTCAATGTTACCACAGGAAGGCGCTGTGGCTGGAGAGGGGGAACATGTAGAAGGCTATACACTTCACTGACAATTTTAGTTCTGTCTTTTTAACTTATTATTTTTACTTTTTCATATCTATCTTATCTCTTGTATATAATGATGTATGTTTATTTATTCTATCTACTTTGTATCTCTGTCTGTCTTGCTTGGATATCCCGGAAAATTATTTAGAAATTCCTTTTCACTCAAGTTATCACAAAAATGATACAAATGATTTCCCATGTTTTATGCAGCATCTCCTTCTGCTCAGTGGTACTGAATCTAAAATGTCATCATACCGGAGAACACTGCAGCCTTTTGTAATTATGTAATTGCAAAGGTTGACACAGATGGTCACTATAAGATCCTTATGGGTCACCATATGCTATTTTCAATGAAGGCTCAATGCTGCATGTCTAATGTTCTTTACTAGAACATGTCCTGCTCCCTATCTATCTATTGTCTTACTTTACCTGTATATCTGCCATGGTTCCCCCAGACACGCCAGAGGCCACCCCAGGATTCCCACATAAAAATAATAAAGTGGTGTTGGTCTCTCCAGCACCCAACAGCTAACTTCACTGGGCAAGTTCAGATATTAACAACACACCACAAACTCAAACTAGGTTTTGGGATGAGCCTCCATCATTATTTTACAGCTGGCTGGAGAACTCAACATGATAAGGGACACAAATAAGTCACAGTGAATTAAATGAAGCTCATCAAAACAATATGAGCATTAACCTAAGCCAACAAAGACAAACTGCTGGATTCAAGCACCAACGTGTGCTGCTGTAGGGCTACCACTGAGGCTGGAGGAGAGGGACTGTGTGAGACAAAGGGGCTTCTTAAATAACCTCCACCATCAGGCTGGTACAAGTGAACAGACAGGAACCAGCCAGGAAACAGCCCAAATAAAGCTGGATGTAACACTCTGTGGTTAACAATCAATTAACTGTACATTCATAGCTCAAATTAGACTGTTTCAGAGGTTCAAGGGAGAAAATTATTATTCTGATGTGCTATTCACAGTTTCACTGTGAGGTTTTGATTTGGATTTCAGATTTTCACTGCTTTTTTTAGGGTTAGGATTAGTCAATATGGTTATAGTCAATAGTAGAAACTCTTGACTCTGGACAAATATTTAAACCACATCCCAGTAAATTTTTCACAAGAATGTTACAGATTAAAATCCAATAGACTCCTAGACCACCAGTGAAAAGGCAAACAGTACCAGAGGACTTAAGATCACAGGAGGTAAACCATTGGAGAGTAGGTCATTTTACTGTAGTCTGGGTACAGGGAACATAAAGTATCTATAAGCACCTGAATCATACACATCATCTAGATAGGATTTTCATTTTAACAGGAACTTGTTGTCTGGTGGTCCCAAAACCTTGCACAAGACAGTCGATGCTCTGTTCATGGGTCGTTCCACGGTGGTGGAATGATCTACTGAGCACTACCAGGACAGGGGTGTCCCTGCCTATCTTCAAGAAGCTCTAGAAGACCCAGCTCTTCAGAGAGCACCTCCTGTCCTAGCACTTTCAAACATTCCATGCTGTGAATGTATTATTATTATTATTATTATTGTTAGTAGTAGTAGTAGTAGTATTATTTTGTTGTATTTGGCATTTGGTATTAGCTTATGTTTTTATTTTTATTGATTTTAATTGTACAGCTGTTTTTGTCTTTTTAATCTATTCTTGTATTTTATTCTATTATTTTGCTTTTTTATTTTTCTGTTTGACACTCTTTTTATTTGTACATCTGTTTTATGTCTTTAATCTATTCTTGTATTTTATTCTTTAATTTTGCTTTTTTATTTATTCTTCTGTACAGCACTTTGATCCACTGTGGTTATTTTAAAGTGCTTTACAAATGAAGCAGAGAGAGAGAGAGAGAGAGAAAGAGAGAGAGAGAGAGAGAGAGAGAGAGAGAGAGAGAGAGAGAGAGAGAGAGAGAGAGAGAGAGAGAGAGATATAGAGAGAGAGAGAGAGAGAGAGAGAGAGAGAGAGAGAGAGAGAGAGAGAGAGAGAGAGAGAGCGCTTAATTGTTAACCTTCCCCTGTAAGTCGCTTTGGGAAAAAAGTGTGTGCTAAATGCATACATGTAAATGTAACACTCAATATTTTGTGCCTTTTTAACTGATTTCCTCCTTGGAGGAATTTGTTTCATTCTCTAAATTACAAAACACATTAAACACTAAGGTGATCAGTTCAGTGTTAAACACAAAAGAAGACACTGCAGGCTTTTTCACTTGTCCATGGACCGTTTTGAAACAGTTCTTCTTTTTAACCACGTGATGGCAGCAGAACACCACTAAACTGTGTACAGGCACTGCAGCAATTTAAAATTGCTTAAGAAATCGGTTTTGGTTTTGTTTTGTTTTTTTTAATTTGTGTTGCAATTTGCTTTGGTTTATTTTTGGTGACTGAAGGATTTTTTTAATGGGATGGAACAAGGAGGTCATAAATACAACATATAAATGCACTCAAGCTGCCGTCTCCAAACGTAGGCTCAGGACCAAAATTTAATCATGGAATATTTTTGACTTTTTCTCACCTAATATGTTAAATTCAACATTCTTGCATGTAATGGTGTATTTTTACACTGTGGTATTTGTACATTTAATGAAGTTCTTTACTGACTGATCTGATGAATGATAAAATAGACTTTTTGAATACATGTGATTTATGTGCCAGTAAAAGCCTTTTTTGTTTATTTGTCTTTTTTTAGTATTTATTATATGGTTATAGTTGTTTTTCAGAAACACATGGGGGGGATCTATGTGTCACTGCCAAAACTTTTATCCATGACTGTATATTTGAACGTGAGGCAACATGAGTTAAGTCACTTTTTTCAATTTATTACACTGATGAAAGACTTGATGTAGACTTGATGTTGACAGGACAATTCATCTAGCTCAGAAACATAGTGAGAAGTCATGTTACTTCACCATGTTTCATTAAAAGACAGTATCCCTAGTATAATCCATACAAAAATGTCCCTGTCAGTGTTTTACTGTTATATCTGATGTTTTGGATTAATTTTACTGCTGCAGCCATGTGTTTTTTTATTTGATTTTATTAGTAAGCCTGGTCCATAACAACTTAAAACACAGCATACACTGTACATATCTGTGCATAAAACTAACAGGAAAGAAATTATAATTTTTCAGGTCTATGGGATATTTTAATTTCAGACGTCTAGTCTCCTAGTCTCCATTGTTACCCCACCCCCCAAAGGGGGAGGCAAGGGGTATTGTTTTTGATTTGGTTTGTTTGTTTGTTTCTTTGTTCACATTCTAGCAGCAAAACTATTGGTTGAATTCATACCAAATTAGGTATATAGATTACCAGTGACCCAGAACAGATGTGAATGCATTTTGGGAAAAGTAGGTCAAAGTTCAAATTTTTATGAATTTTTAGATCTTTTTCCTTCTCCCATTTACTTAGAATGGGTGAAATTTCAAATGTCTATACAAACATCAATTTTGTTTCAATTCACTTCACACTTGGCACATATATAGAGGCAATTGATATGCTGACATCAACACATGCATAGACGTGATGACATCAGCTGGATCGATGCCCAAAAAAGCTACAATATGTGCGAGGGGCGGGGTTTGTTGTGCCTGGAACCACTTGTTAAACATTTTAGGTCAGTAGATGCTTTCGGTCTTTGAGGGTTAAGACTCAAGACTGAACTTGTTAAAATCCTCTTCTCTGTTATTATTTGACTTAAAAGATGAAGATTTGTGCAGTGTTTTACACACACTGTATATACTGTATTCTTTCTATACGTTTCTTATTTCATGATAAAAACCAGCATTATTCAGTTTCAGTGGGAGACATCTAATCTGCCCCTTTTTAATACAGTTTAAACTGCTACAATATCAACCAGTGGTAAAATTAGTCCATATACAAGTTAAAGCAAAATGTCCTTCGAGTTGTTTGTTGCTCAGTGTGTCATATTTGACTGTAGCGGTGTTTCATACTGCCGTGCTCAAACGCTGATGAACAAACAAGAGCTGATGCAGTTGAGAGAGCAGAACGAAAATGTGAAAAGGAAGATGATCTCCTAAAGGGGAAAGAGGTTTGATGTTACTCCCCACCATATAAACTGTTCGGTTCAAAGAGATGATGGAAGAAAAGGGAAGGGTGAATGTGTGCAAAAAAAGAGGCGTGGTTTTCTCATCACCAGCAAACAGCAGTTGTTTAATATCTTCAGGCCCTTTTTGTCTCAGGAGGGATTTCCTTGTGCATGCAGTACTTTGAAGACTTGTGAGATGTATTTCTTGGCATGTGCAGTCCACATATTCTTTTAATACTTGGAAGCTATCCTAAATACTTTTAAAAAACTGACCTATTTTAATCTATAACACTACTCTTTTATCAGATCTCTCCATTGTACTGATATCTTTACATGAAACCACTACAATGTAAGTTTAATACTTTATCAAAATCCTGTATCACTTCTGAGTAATGGATATATTTGCTTGCTTTTATATATCTATTTCAGTGTCTCTGTGCAAAGTGGACACTTTAATGTGGCATCAGACTAATATGGCATCGCTTTTTTATTGCTTCCTTGTTCTCCACTCTCCTGCTCTGCTTCATTACGGTGTTCCCATCAGTAAGTAGAAGGTGAGGGCTACTATGAGCAGTAAGCAGAGGGGAGAGTTAAAGGTCTGGTAAGCTGTGGAAGGCATAAAGATGTCCTCGTACTTGTAAATACTGATCATGTGGTCGCTGACGGGTGGACTGTCAATGTCATGCCTCGTGATCGAACCTGTTGGAAAAGACAGACACTTTACAACACAATAAAGACGATAAAAACCAAACATAAGTGGTTGGATGTGATGCTAGGATGCGCACCTTGTATGGCAGGCCCCCATGCAAACAAGTAATACCACGACAGGTGTAAATCCACCAGTGTCTCCTCTCTGGGTACGTATAATGGCCGCTTGAAACGGCAGGTCACCCGGTTGTTTTCAAATATGCCTTCTTCGTCACGAGCTGGGTTCCGTTTGATCTCCTTAGCCCACTGGCCAACGTTGTAGAAGTGATGGATCCGCACACGCCCGTTATCGTCATGGACACAGCCCATGACGTCATCTCCTCCCTGAGAGAAAAAGAAACGGACAAGAGTTAAACAGGACTATCCTAAATCCATAACTTTTGTCTGATCTGCTTAAATACATGCTGATCCAATACTGTACTAACACTCATTACACTACAAGTATTGTTCATTTTATCTGCTTGTACTAAAATCTGTATTCATTTTGCACATTCATATTGCACTTATTGCACATATTCATATACTTATATACTATAAATACTATATTATAGATTATTCCATGTCCAAAGTTGATTCTACTACCGTATATTTATATCACAATGTCATACTGCTTTGCAGTTTTGGTTAGATACACTCTGCATTTCATTGGCTCGCATTTATGACACATGCAATGACAATAAAATGTAATGTAATGTACTCTAAACATTCACTGAGTAAACAACTTTACTGTTACATGTGGATAAATAAACAACTAATAGAATAACTGTGACAGGCAATATATTATGTTTAATGTGCACTGGTTTGTTTCATTCATATTTGAAAGTAAACATATTTTTTTGCTCTTTTGTTGATTGCAAACATCTTAATAAATAACTATGACTATATGGAGAATGTAACTTTTCATAAACCAGTCTTATTATTATAATAAGTTATGACAGCAGAGTGGACATGACTGATGATGACGAAGTATTTTTTCATTCTCAGATTGTTTCATTTATTTGATTTTAAGTCACCTAAAAGAAGGAATAATATCTTAAGTCCATCCATCCATTTTCTGAACCCGCGTTATCCTCACTAGGGTCACGGGGATCACTGGAGCCTATCCCAGCCATTTAAGGGCGAAGGCGGGGTACACCCTGGACATGTCGCCAGTACATCGCAGATATATAGAGACAAACAAACACACTCACATTCACACTACAGTCAATTTAGATTAACCAATCAACCTATCAGTGCATGTCTTTGGATGGTGGGAGGAAGCCGGAGTACCCGGAGAGAA
>JAPQRP010049598.1:0-12702 GCA_037367295.1 Apogon hyalosoma | reverse complement strand
AAAAAAAAAAAAAACGTTTTAAAAAATAATGTTCATATCTCTTAAGTTACGTAATGGACTTGCTACATTACAATGACCCTTAATCAGAAAAAAAAAAAAAAAATCCTAAAAATTAAAGATCACATCAGAATAATCTCAAAGAACTCTTAACAGCAGAAGAACAGAAAATGCAATAAATGTAACTGTCAGGCTCCAAATCAGAAAACTGAACCCAAATGCAGAGACCAGACTGATGTAAAAGATAATATTTATTGAAGACACTCAAGAAATTCCTTTCACAAATATGCAAGACAGGAATCTTCAGTGCACACGAGTCCAGGGACACTCTGGTAATCCGTACACAGGACTGGGTAACAGGTAACACAGACTAACCCCATCTCAGTCGTCGCTGTACTGATAAGGGGGAAAAAAAACAGAGGAGTGTCAAAAATACGGTCCAAGTCATACATGGGAGAGCAATCCAACAGGCAACAGCACATAAGGGTAAGGCTTACTCAAGGTCCAGAAAACAGGCAAAGGTCGAAACGTGGTAGCAGGTTTGGAGGCAGAGGTACCGACAGGAATAAGGCAAAAGGCTCAGGAACAAGGTAACAAACCGGATCAATGGCAGGCAGACAGACAGGAACGCTGGTAAGTGACTCACAAAGGAAGACAACAAATTGGCACTGACTGGAAGGAAACACAGGGTTTAAATACACACAGGGGGAGGGAGCCAATGAGACACAGGTGCAGCACATTAGGGCAGGGAAAGGTAATCACACAGGCGGGAAAAATCAGGGAACAGGAAGTAAAGACGACAGACATGACACAGGAGGAAGACTAACAAAATAAAACAGGAAAAGACAAACAGAGAAAAACAGGCTAAGGGCTGGGAGGCGTTATGACAGTAACACAAGTGACTAGATTCACAATACCATCAATGGTACTTCAATAAAAATAAAAAAATAAATAAAAGTAAATAAATGTGACATTGTTTGAAATCAGCAGGACAGTATTCATTTGAAACAACCAAAAATAAATAGTCTTACATTTGATAATGTGTAGTAGTGATAGTAGTATGTATGTATGTATGTATGTAGTGACGTAGCCAAGTGGATTGTGAAACAGCGACAGTAAACAATCTATACAACTTACTTGAATTTAGATGTATTTCTTCCATCCTTGAATCTGCTGGGTGGTGTTTTATTTCTTGCCAAACTTCTCAACATGATCAGAATCAAAGAAAATAAAAAAACACAGCAGTAAAATGTGAAAAAACAAAAACATGGCAGAAAAACACAGTAAAACTACCAAGCCGTCCATTCCTATAAGTGTGTCTGTGGACAAGTCTGTCCATCCCCACATCCACAGGTTGCTGTGGATGAGCACTTTCACTGCTATGATGTCATGTGTACCACTGGCAAGTGTAAATTATTTTCTTACAGCGGGATTTGGAACTTTTCTAATTGCATGAACAGTGACAGAGTTATGATCATCAAAGTTGCACTTGTGCTGACATATAAAGTTTTAAAGAGTTTGTCCTGTGAAAAACAATGAAAACCGGACACTTTTGCTAATTTATAAAAAACACTCATACGCTCCGGACAGGACGTGAAAAGAGGATATGTCTGTGCAAAAGAGGACGTTCGGTCACCCTAGGTCAAAAGCTAAGATCCTTGTACCCTCACAAAAGACACTTTGGCCATAATTGCTTTTAATTGAGACAACTGCATCAACAGATTTTGATGGATGTATCAGGTTGAATTTTTTTAGCCATTTCACAAATATTTTGCATATTTGGGTAAGTGCAAAACAAAAATTTGGTGCAGGAAATGTAATCCCTTCCTGCCAACTACTCCATATGCAAACCATACATATTCCATCTGGTAGGGAGTTATCTGCATTACTGTGATCCATTTTGACAAAAAATTGTCTGTGTTTACTTTGAGGAGAAGAAATGGAGTTGGCTGTAATAGGGCTTGGTGATTTGGCCAAAAGATATTATAATATTTAGCACTGAATTACAATTTAATCACCTCTTAAATCAGACTCAGAAGCTATACATGCAGTTCTCAGACTTAGGTTAATTCTTCACTCTATCATCTGATGTATTTATTTTCTCAACGACAACAGTGTGTTTCAGAAACTCTGCAGATTATCCCAAACTAAAACAGAATTCCTTGATGTGGACACAAGTTTAAGAATCACCATACACTAACTTAAATAAATGTCTGAGTATGCTAGCAACACTGATGTTGCTAACATCAAATGTTTTCTTCTGCTATAAACCTGGACATTTTGAAACAGAGGGCTCTGTAGAGCATGGGGGATTGACACACTTTCAGGGAACTGTAATTTTGTTTGCAAGGTCCATAATTCACTGCAAACACATTTTTATGTTACAGGTCCATTCAACTGAAACATATTTTCAAACTGACCGACTGAGTTTTGAGTTCATTTGATGGATCAGGTTGACTTTGCTGTTCATGTATTCGTCCAGTGTTCACTATGTGTAACAGCAGAATGTAGTGTAGTGATAGGATGAGGCATGACTAAGGAACGCAGATGGGATTTGTGTCAGATTTAGTTGGCGTCCTGGCTCTAGAGGATCCCTTTGGGTGACTGCAGGTGTTGAAAACATAAACCACTGGGAAATGAATTTGGCAGGAAAACAGCATAAATGAATCATCTGGGGAAAGCAAGCTCTTTTTTCAGGCCTGTGTGACATCCTGCTATGGAAACAGTCTCATTTCATACCCCAGTTGCCTAAGTGTTTCTGAAAGAATGTGTGTGTATACAGATGTAAATGTGTGTATGCTTTCCCCTGGCAGTATGGTGGCAACAGTGACATAAGTGATGTTATTTTTGACAAACGTTTTGCTTTTACTTTGTTTTGTCAGTCCTATTACAGACTACAAGAAAAACAAACAAAAAAGGAAGACATCACTCCTCCATATTTACAATAAATAAATAGATAATACATGAAACCAACAGTTATGCAAAATGTACAACAAATCAGTACATCAAGTCAGTATATCTTGTCTGTTACCATTTTGTCTTTTGGAAAACTGAAGTGCCTATATTTGGATTGCAGGATGGTACAAGTGAGTAAGATATCTTCTACAAACCACTAAAATCCTTCATCCATCCATGATCTATGCTAGAGAGAGCAACCACAAGCGCTGTCAAATTTAAGATGGGTCTCAGACTACTTTTGAAGGCCTTGGTCTCATTCCTGACAATGAGGACTTTTTCATTTCTGGGGCATTTTTTTGATTTATTTACTGAAACCATTGCTTTGATTACTTTTGTCTTGGATTAAAAAAAACAAACAAACAAACAAACAAAAAAAAATGTTTTGCTACCTCAGTCTGCTAGTCACTGGCAATGGGAAACCTTAAACATACCCACCATAACAAATTAATCTGTAAAACCTAGTTACTGGGATCCCCTTACTATGCATTTACTCCGTTCTCAAACTTAACTCTGTCTTGCCCTGCTTTGGTTTTGGTCTTAACTTGTTAAAGTTGTTTGTCTCATGCATATAAACGCTGGCATAGGAATATTGTTATGACATGGTCATGATTCTAGTGGCATTGACTACAACACTATCACATGTCCATCTTAATATACACTCTATCACAGTGCCAAAATTGTCTCCTTCAGTACTCACACTTATAATTCAGAATGTGTAAGTGTGTTCGGGCCGTAGACTGCATATAATTAGTGGACAGAAGTGTTACCCAGTACCACTTTGAAACCAGTTGTTCGTCATTTGGTCATCACCAAGTTTCCGTTGGGAAGGCAGACGTAACCATATTTAGGTGGAACTATGGAGCAAAAGTTATGAGAAGTGGACGGATGATGAGATCCCTTTATGTAATAGGATGTACACCCAAATGTATGACCAAAAAGTTGAATGTGGCATGCTGAACACTTGTCACCTACAATAATTGCCATCTTGGCTGCATAGCAAAAGGAAGGTGAATCATCATCCTTCTGCTGCTGCACAGTCGACCACTAGTCTGATCCAAGATTTCCAAACTGCAGCCAAAGCAGCAATACCCTCTGGACTCAGGTCATCCTCTTCATCCCCCAGCAGTTTCTGGACATAGGTAAGATAGTTCATTCTCTGCTGATCTGGATGCCTATTTCCATGGGTCAGGACGTATGTCTTACATAGCTCTTCTACAGGCATTCTGAGAATGTGACCAATAAAGCACAACTGTCACTGCCATAATGTTCTGATGAGGGAATGTGTGATGGTTGACTTGTATATTTGTATGTTGCTGATATGATCAAGGTGTTTGATGTTCAACATGATCCTGTAGCAAGAGGTAGTGAATGCATTGATCTTTTTTTCCATTTCACCAGATATGATCCAGGATTCACATCTATAGAGAAAGATTCACACACAGGTAGTGTGGAACAGCTTAACTTTGGTAGCAATGATTAGCGTGGAACCTCACCAGATCTTGTCCAGCTTCCAGAGTGCAAACCAGGACAGATCCTTTCATCTTGTTAGGTCATTTCTACTGGAGGTAATCATAGATCCAAGGTATCTGAAGTTTGACACATGCTTTATTTGCTGACCGTATACTTAAAGAGGAGGCTGTGGGTTGCAGTTGACGGTCATGTACTCAGTCTTTGAGGCACTAATGACAAGTCCGAGTTGTAGTCCTATGGCAGCTGTTCTGATGAGTTATAGTTGTGCTCTGGGTGTGGATGACTCTTAACTGGATGTCTCCTGGACTGGCGGGGTGTGTCACCATGCCAGAATCAGCGTCCTCAGTAGACTTCCTCATCAGGTAGTCGATAAGCACAATGAACAGGAACCCCTGTGTTGATTTGGAATGTTTCGTAAATATTGCCATCCACCATGACTGCACTTTTGGACTGGATGTAAAGCACACTGATGATGTTCACTATGGTTTCTGGGATGCCATAGTGTAAGAGAATGGAGAACCTGACCCTCCTGTTAATGGAGTTGAACGCCTTGAAGTTGATAAAATTGACTGTGAGTGGAAGCTGGTGGGTGACAAATGCTTCCATTATCCTGTGTAGAATATATGTTTGCTGAGTGTAACTTCTGCCAGGATAAAAAACCAGCTTGATTTTTCCTTAAGACTGGGTCCATATGGTGTCTTATTCTATTTAGAAGAATCATGTTATAGTCTTGTAGTAATCTTTTGTAGCACAAGACATCAGTGTATGTGATTAGTGAGGTGCCCTTTCTTGGTAAAGGAACAATGACATTTGTTGTCTATTGTTTTGGTGGAGTGAGTGTGGTGTAGACCTCTTTGCAGAACTTGTGCATAATCATTGCCATTTCATTGCCACCGCCATGGAGGGCTTCTGGAGTAATTGTGCAGTCAAGGCCAGGGGCTTTGTTGCTCTTCAGGGCATTGATGGTGTCAGTGGTTTCGACACAGATGAGCCAGTCCTGGTCAGGGGTTCAGGGAGAGTGGATGTCCAATGACCTTTTCTGCTGTTTCTGCCATGGCCTTCTTCCAGCGGGCATATCTTTCCGTGATTGGGGTTGAGGCATTCTCACAGCTAACCAAAACAATTTGTCAGCTTGATCTGGAAGTCATCTTTGGTGTGAGGGGCATTTAACTTCTTCCAATTGAACTTGGGCCTCCTGCATGGTTTCCCTTTTGATGTTCAGAGACTGGAACTGAGCAACACACTGAGAATGTGCTGGTCCAGCTCTACAGTGTTGTAGACTGCGGTTCCACAGGGAGTTCACCCATTTACTGTTGATCAGGATGTGGCCAAGTGAGGCGAGTGGAACCTCCCGTGTGCAGCCAGGTCCAGAGGTGGTTCCTGGGTTGTGGGAATCTAGTCTGAGCTGGTCTGAGTTTGTGGTCCTAGCAGAGATTGACCACTCACTGACACATTCACTGTAGAAGCAGTGGGGTCCAACTACCATTGGATGGGACTCCTGACTGTCCTGGCCGATTCTGGTACTGAAGTTGCCAATAATGAGACGGTTATCATGCTTCTTTACTCTCTCCAGGTAGTCTTTCAGTATGTGGTAAAAGTCATCCTTTTCCACTGTACTGGCAGATTCAGTTGGTGTGTAGACTACTCTGATAGTGAGCCTGTGATTATCATGAAATGTGGCAGTTAATATTCTCTGATTAATGGAGTTGATGCTTTGCAGGTACTTGTGTATGTGTTATGAAATGACGAGTCCAACACCACCAAGCCCGTGTTCAGTGACTGTGCTGCAGATAAGAACACAGTTCTTGTCATCTGACCATAGTTCTTCTGTGAGGTTTTATGTTAATAACTGGTGTTCTTGAAGACCAACAATGTCCACAATACATCAGTGCAGCCCATGAAAAGCTGACGTGTCTTCCCTCTCTGATAGAGGGTGCGTACATTATAAGTTGACACAACAAGTTGTTTGTAAGTAGGTAGCCTGTGATGAGACATCAGGAATCAGCAGTCTGTGATGTGGTCCAGGCTAATCTGTTTATCATTTGTTCTTTTCATATTCTGTTGAGAATCCACAATCGGAAAATGAAGAAATTACTCAATATTTCATTATTCATGTACAAATCAAAAATCAGAAAACAAGTTTTTTTTCATTGTTTTGATTGTATACACAAATTAAAAATTGGAAATAAGCAAATGGACCAAATGTTGGGTTTCATGTTGACATTTTCCAATTTGGTATGACCTGGAAGTTACTGACTTCTTTGTGTGTTATGCTAAGTGGCTTCTACTTAGATTGGCTATCATGGTCGCACTGCATTAGACAAAACAACAATACCTGGAAGATCTTGCCAATTTTTTCAGTTGTCATTTTGTCCTCCCTCAGAATAACGTGTTTGCTGCCTCTGAATAACAAGAAATTCTCCATTACACCAGAATACATTAGGGCAGGAATACTAGCAAAACCACAAATGTCCAGCTCAACACATGGAGAAGTCATTAACTTCCAGGTCATACCAAATTGGATTTATTGACCTACAAAAGGTTTTTGATACTATTGACCATGACATATTAACTAACAAGTTGGAAAACTATGGCGTAAGAGGACTAACAAAAAACTTGCTGCAAAGCTACTTGGGAGACAGACAGCAATTTGTACAGGTTGATCAATACAAATCAAAATACATGAATATAATGTGGAGTGCCACAGGGGTCAATTTTGGGACCAACTTTGTTTATACTGCATATAAATGATATATGTAAAGTTTCCAAAATTACGAAATTTGTACTTTTCACAGATGATACCAATATTATTTGTTCTGGAGAAAAGGTGGAGCAACTTTTGGAAGAAATAACTCAAGAAATAAATAAGTTAAAAAATTGGTTTAATGTAAACAAATTATCATTGAACCTGAAAAAGACTAAACTCATGCTTTTTGGAAAATGAAAAAGTAGTGTAACAGTACAAATGATTATAGCTAACACAATTATTGAAAGAGTCAAAGAATATTTGTTTTTGGGGATATTAATTGATGAAATTATTTCCTGGAAACCCCACATAAGTCATTTATGGAAAAAAGTTGCCAAATGTGTAGGTGTGATGAAAAGATCCAGTCATGTACTTAATCAAAGTGCTTTACTTACATTGTATCATTCATTTGTTATGCCATATATTAATTATTGTATTGAAATTTTGAGGAATTGTTACAGGACTAATTTATTGCCATTGATTAGTCTTAAAAAAAAAAAGCTATTAGAACTGTTCATAAAGCTCATTATAATGATCACAGCAGCCCACTTTTTCTCCAAGCAGTAGACTTAAAATTAATAGATTTGGTAGATTATAAAACAGCACAACTCATGTTCAGGGCATCAATAAAATGTCTTCCAGGTAATATCCAAAGATTATTTAAAGACAGAGTTTCTCAACATAAATTCAATCTTCAAGGTATTAATAAATTGTACCAACCAAAGGTAAGAACTACTTTAAAATCAATGTGCATTCAGTAAGGGGAGTAGTACTTTGGAATGGTTTAGCAGATTAATTAAAAAAATTGCAAACATTTTTCAATTTAAAAGAATGTTTAAAAAACAAATAATGAAGAAGTACTCTGAGGAGAGACAGTGATATTGATGCTCTCAACAGTGTGGGTATAGGGTCAGAGTGTGTCTGGGCCTGTCAATGTTTCTGTCCTGTGAGGGTGTGTTACTGTAATGTTCTGTTTAGTTCTGTACATTTCTGCATTGTTCTGTATTGTTTTGTATTGCTTTGTATTGCTGAAGTGAGACATTTTGTGATGGGTGGTGTGGTGTGAGGGGTTGGAATTTTAAAATCAATGCTTCTTCCATCCCCTTTTCAAACCATGTGTTTATCGGCTGTCCAGTTGTAGTCTGTGAAGTGATAAACTGTGGTAGCAGGCTTGAAATAAACATGAGAATGAATGATATCAAAAATGCCAACATGAAACCCGACGCCTTCCTCTTTCCAATTGTGGATTCTTAATTGAATATGAAAAGAATGAATGACACATGGATTCAGGTTCCCACTGGCCAATCATGGAGTCTGAGAGGGATGTCTGTCCAGCTACCTGGGATGTAGTTTGAGGATAATTGCTTGTGGTTTGCTTAATCACATTGTTTGTGCCAGAATTGTTTCAGTCTGCTCCAGTTATCTGCTAGATCAACCCTGGTCCTAGAGAGCCATTATCCTGCCTGTTTTAGATGTATCCCTCTTCCAACACACCTGATTCAAATGATAAGCCTATCATCAAGCTCTGCAGAAGCCTGATAAGGACTGTCAAGTGTGCTGGAAGAGGGAGACATCTAAAACATGCAGAATATTGGCTCTCCAGGACCAGGGTTGGCCACCCCTGTGCTAGATGGAACATCATGGAGTGCAGCATGCCAGACAGCCAAAGGACGGATGGAAAGGAACTGGTGGTTGTAGATGGAGCATTATGGAGTGCGTGCAACATGCCAGACAACCTCTACCCAGAGCCCCCTGCACCCCAAGGTGGACACATCACTTCGTATGCAGTCATTTAATAAAAATAGAAGTACAGACCAATAATACAATATATAAGAAATAGAAAGTTGATTTCAATGGCAGATATCCCAGGAGTAATGCTCCAGTGGGCACAGGCTAACGCAGATGTCTACATACTTGTAATTTTAACAAGAATATGTGAGTCGAATCCAATGAAGTCATAATCTGTATTCTACTACTACTTTTACACATGTAGTAGGTAGTCTTTCTACAGATGGTGTTCATGGCAACCAAGGCTGAGAGAGAGAGCGAGCGAGAGAGAGAGAGAGAGGGGGGGGGGGGGGTTGGATGACAGAGACTCCTGTCCTGGAAAATAAGAAAGGAAGTAGGAAAGAGGAAAATTAGAGCAGCAGAACCATGGCACAGGCACATACACAAAGACAGTGAGAGGGGAGAAGGAGGAGAGAGAGAGGAGGTAGAGAGAGCATGGCAGTGTATTAATCCCTGCTCGTGCCTTTTTGCCATCAGTTGCTTTAGCGACTCAGCGGTGAGCAGCATGGACCTGGAGCCACAGAGATTCAGTACGTAGAGCTTTATTCTTCTTTTACCTGCTGCAGATGCATCCCCTGGTTGAGGTGGTTGCTCTTTAGTCCCACATTCAACAAACAAGGGATCACTAGTCTCTTTTTTTGTTGTGAGGGTTTGCTGAGATTGTGCATTTGATTAAAAGTTGTATATTTAGTGTGCTCCAGCAATGATACGAGGGATGCTTTTTACTGACTGGTGAATCATTTGAAGTGTGATCATGCTGGGGGACCTGAGCTGCCACCTGAGCCGAGTCCCCAGTGGAGACGTTTCATTTGTTTGTTTGTTTGTTTGTTTTTCTAGTCGTACTTGGACACTTTTATCAATTAAGATTAAGAAAAGCCCATCTCAGTGCTGTGTTGAATACCTGTTGAATCAGCCTCCAACTCCTCCTCCTTCTTCTCATCAGAAGGACTTATCTTCCTACCCATAGAGCTTTTATTTCTGTCATGCTCTTTTTCCTTTATTGTTTATTACAGCATGAGGTCAAGGATACTTTCAATCTGCTTGACAGTTCATTTGGACGACTAACAAGGAGGATACCGACACAAGAATTATTTGAACCAGAAGGGCTATTTAAAATGTGACATTTACACTAATTCCACCACAGCAAACAAACAAATATAATGTGAATTTTTCTGGTAGCTTGTTAGAAGCATAGGCAGGGCATACCTGTCCTTCAGCCTGCTGCAACACATGCATTTCCTCTCAGCTGCATAAAAAAGAAATCCTTAAACCGCATCTTCAAATGTACAATATGCAAACTGCAGCATCTATTGAAAATACTGAAGAGACTTCCATGTTGTAAGGATGCTTCAAGTGTAGTAATGTGTCACAGCACCCAAAGAAATGTAGTTTTAGAGGAAAGCAAGGATACAAAAAACAAAATACAAAAAGCCCAGTTCAGACCAAATATTCAAAACAAGACAAAACCGCTTTAGAATGTCACAGATAGTTTTAGCTAGGCTCAAACTGACTAATGTTGTTGCCTTAGACTTGTTACATTGTCAGAGGCTGGATTTAGAACACAGTGTATGTAATTCCCAGTATTTATTGGCTGTAGGTGACCAGTTGTCACATAGAGCAGAATAACTATCAGCTGTTTTCCTGGTAAATCCTGTCATGATTGTCCATGTTTTCTCTCATTAGAGACAGAATGACACCAACTCTTAGTAACAACAGAACTGGTTAGGGTTAAGGGAAAGATTCTTAATCCTCCTGGTTTTTATATTTTCCCCATCTATTTAATATCAAAAATGTAGTTGCAGGGTTTGAATTGAACTGCAAAAGGCTGTAATTTAAAGGTCCAGATTTAGGAGGATTTAGGGTTGTCTGAGGTTGTTAGAATTAAATAAAAATAAATAGATTGTTTGTACTGGTCTGAACTGTCTGGTTTCATTACATTGCAGTCCAGAGCTTTACATGTATAGTTGGAATTTTTCAGCTCATGTCATCATAAATCAGGGCAGGGCATAAAACCATGAAATGTGATGCACATCCACTTCAACACTGCCTGATACAATGTATGATTTGTCACACAATGTAGATGTTATTTTTGTCTCTGTGGTGTGTCTCTCAGGATGGCAATGATGGATTGTGATTATGTTGTAGCTAAATGTTGTAGCTGTAGCTAGGTATGTCAGTATCGTACTTTTTCAGAATTTTAAAATAAAAACCATTTCTCTTAGCTAATTGCTTGAACAGCTTTCTTGTGGTGAATGTAGTCAGTACTAGCATGATAGAAGTGGAATTTAACTGTACAAAAGCTGTTAGCAGAGAAAAAAACAGAATTGTCTGTATATTCAATATCCAAGGTTGAATTAACTTACGGTAGTTGAGGACAATGTGTTTTTTTTCTGGAAGAAGCCTCATGAAGGTGTACAAAGAATCAGGACAAGAGGGGTTATTACTTATACAACCCAAACACCTAGTGAATGCATTTCTAACTTTGTGTTCCATCTGACAACACAATCATATAGTGTCAAAATTGCTGTCTCTGCAGCATTTTCAAGTTTCCATTTCAGTGGTCACAAAGTGGTGATGAAGGTTGGTCGGTCGGTCGGTTGGATGGACGGATGGACGGACAGACAGACAGCTTTATTAATCCCCAAATGGGGAAATTAAAAAATACCATGAACTCATAACACTCATCACACAGTACAAAAAACACATCTAAGATATAAGTTATAGAAGTTACTTGTTTTAAAACAACAAAAGACAAGAGCTGGGATATCTCATGGTCTAAGATAGTAATATATTATTAGTAATATAAATATACATTATTAATTGAATGTTAATTTGTTAAATGATCTACTTTTTGGAGGGGTTGTACAGATTGTGCCATTAAGAAAACATAAATGTCAAAACTTTCAACTTGGCTAACACTTGTTTAGAACACTTTATTAGAGTAATTACAGTATTTTAAAAAGAGTATTGCAGTACACTTTGGGTTTGTAAAATTACTGTCACTACTAGGGTAGGGTCTAAGTGTTCAGTTTTAGGCTGCAAGTGAGTTTTCAGAATGTGCTGTTTTGCTGCTATTGAGGAAATAGGAATGATGAATTACAATAAGTCTGCTAGCTGCAGGTCTGGCTTCTGAGCTCTGATGTGCAGTGAGTCTGATTTACACAGATGTTTTTATAGTTCTATTTTATTATGTATTTTATTGGTTTGGTTTGGTTTTTATACAAGGACAGTACATATTAACCAACCTTGCTCTAAATGCACCACAATTAGACAAAAATCTATCTTCATCCGTTGTCCTTAGTCAGATTTTACAGTGTCACCCAAAAACAAATGGTCACAATTATGTTTCTCACGTACAGTTGTGTTCAAAATAATAGCAGTGTGGAGTTCAGTTCGTGAGGTCATTCATTCTGGGAAAAAGCAGGAATCAAACAGGAGGCCCTTGTTAAAGGATGAAGCCCGAAAATGTTGTGTATACCGCAAGGGAGTAGGTTTGATTTTGACATTGGTGGGGACACAAAAATGCTTCAAGGCAGCACTCCTGAAAGTTTGTTTTTTTGCATTTGCAATCATTATTTCATGTCATGTAGAGCTGATTAAATAAGCAAACAATCATAGTCTGAAAAAAATTCAGTAATTGACATGTTTATGAGGTATATATAAATTTCTAAAGACAATACAAGAATTGAATGCATTCTGCAATGTTATTCTCATGACTAACATATCCATCATTATTTAACCTC
>JAPQRP010049596.1:0-12722 GCA_037367295.1 Apogon hyalosoma | reverse complement strand
TATCTATCTATCTATCTATCTATCTATCTATCTATCTATCTATCTATCTATCTATCTATCTATCTATCTATCACTATGCTATCACTGTAATAATCACTGTGTCACCATGAATAAAGAGTAACGTGAACATGTAGCCCATGTAGGGCGATCATAGACCGTAGATCTGAATCAAATGAAGGTATTTAAAATCGGAGAATCTCACCTGCACTGCCCTCTCCAATGCATCAATATTTCTCTTTCTTTGTTAGTATTTCTTTTCTCTTTCAGGCCACCTCCAAGTGTCCTGCCCACAATGTTTCCCAATGAGGCTGCTTGCATATAGATCCAGTCAGCAGCTAGGGAAACACATTGATTTCCCGTCAGCATCTACCGAGGAGTGCTGGCGCGCCAGCCGAAGCTGAAGCAGCCGGGGGGAACATCGGTATCCCGCAGGCGTCCTGGCAGCTGTGCGCAGCGTTGTTAATGCGGCCCATTAGGCCGCTGAGTGGCAGAGAGATTCCCCGAATATTGAGCCGGGGACACCCCTCAATTAGACGGATCGCCCCGCACCTCGTCAGCATCCGCGGCTATCTGTTCTCATTAATCAATGCCACAGTGGGGACAAATGGAAAGTTAATTTAGAGGAACTTTGCAACCAGCAGAGTTTGAACACTTTCTTGTTAAACCCCTTACATTAAAACGTTTACACTTAAATCTCAATCCAAATACAGTTTATAGTTTAACATGTCAACTAATTGTAGACATGTGGATCTATAAACAATTTTTTTTTCCCTGCACTGTAATTCATACTGTAGCTTCCAACACTGTATGAAAATCACGTATCAGCAAAAAAAAAAAAAAAAAAAGGCTTTTTCAACGCGTTTCAAAAGTTTAAAAAAAAAAAAGTATTATATTCCTGCTTATTTGGAGGAAAACAGTATGTGTGATAAATCGAGAGAACTGTTGCGTTTGTAGATAAAATATTGTTTCGACTTTAATAAGGCAGTTGTTTGTCTGATGCATACTCTTTCTCTCACTGTGCATTTTAGCTGAAGATGGTGTTTTAAGCAGAGAAGCGCAGGATTCTGTTGCTGACATTAGTTATTGTGAGCGCTGGACATGATTTGCACTCCAGCCTCTCATTCACTGCCAAGCTGCGATCGGCGCTGCCTCAGGAAGTTCCAAATAAGGACAGGGAAATGGAAACCCACCGGAATAGGTCCTTATGTAGTCACGACCTTATAAGGCACGGCGGAGCCGAGCTTTCCGGCTTCAGCGCTGCCTGCTGCACAGATGGGAAATCCAAATCAAATCTAAGAGGCGAAGGGAAGAGAGCAAGAATTATGCTGCTGTCTCGCTGAGCTGTTCTGCTATGAAGATACATTGATTCGGGACAGAAGAAGAGCGGCGTTGTCTTCGCAATTTACTGCGAGTGCTTAATATAAAGTCTCTGCTCTCTGCTTTTCCCCCAGGCCAGCGTCATGTGTCCTCCACTGCAGTGCCTAAATATGGGCTTCCTCCGCTCCAAATATGGACATCTACGTCACGGTAAGAGGGTATAAAACAAGCGGGGAAACCTCTCAGCTCAGAGAGCCCTGAGAGCCCACAAGAGCAACTGTTAGAGCAGAGATAGATAGACAAACACATAGAACTCCCTAACTCAGACATATCACAACAAAAGTAAAAAGTAAATTCAAAACAACATCCATCCAAGAAGTCATTTAATACACAGAAAAAAATCAAGATTAATCTGTTGATTCATTTTGATGAATCTTAGGGAATGAGTATAAAGGACACTTTTGATTTCTTCTGAAAAGACAAGTGGATCTTTATTCATCTCTGAGAAAAAGGAAAACAACAGGACAGCTGGAAAACGAGAGCGGAGCAAAGCAGCAAACAGATCTTCCTCGACATCAGCAGAAGTGTGCAGCGCTTCCTGAGGTGGGCTAAGTGTTTTCCTCCACCTGCGAGGCACCACTCTACCAGCGTGTAACCAGCCTCTGTGCATTCCTCATCAGTCACCAGCGCAGCCTCAGCCCTGCAGCTCAAGCACCAGCAGAGGATGGCTGCAGCCAAGACCGAGATGATCCTCCCAGCCCTGCAGATCTCAGAACCTTTGAGCTTCCCTCACTCCCCCATGGATAACTACCCCAAGCTGGAGGAGGTGATGATGATCAGCTCTGGGACCCCCTTCCTTACCGCCTCTGCACCTGAGGGTGCAGGTTTTGGCTCCGGAGAGCCAGGGGAGCAGTACGACCACCTTGCTGGAGGTAAGAGCTTGAGATTTGCCTTTTTTTATGTATGCTGCATGTAACATTTTATTAAAGCATAGATTACATCTGTACAAGTGCAGTAAATCAATAAGCAAGCTCTTTTTAGAAATAAATACAAACACAATTTTATTGTGATTAAAATACTATAGTTGTAATGAGATATTTTCAAAATAGAGCGTAACAGTAATTATGGTAAATTGTTTAGTTATGGCTTAAGACAAGCTACAAGTACATTTTAATTTTAGAACATTATACATGTAAAAATTTACTCATAAATGTTACAAACATAAAAGAGGGAAATTATTATTGACAAAAAAAAAAATTATTGACAGCTCTATGTCCCTGTCTACTCACGGAAGAGTCAAACACTGCTCAGTCACCACATGCTTCTAGACACTCCTACAGCTCAATTCAAATTGCATTCCTAAAACCAGCTGAACTGCAGTTTCAGTAATCAATTGCCTCAGGCTCTGTGATGGGCTTCAAGAATGTGAGTGTTTGTGTGTGCGTGTGTGTGCAAGAACAGAAGACGAAAGAAAGATCGACAGCGAGAGCAGGCAAAATGCAAGTGTGTGAAGGCTTAGCTTGCATATGAGCTCCTGTTGATTTTTGTTAGAAGCAATTTTAGAGTTGGGGTAAAAAGTTTATTTCGAGGCGCTTCTCTGAGCTGTCCACCACTCTAGCAGGATTCCCCTTTGCTTACATACTGACAGCTTGATTAATGTTTCCCTTTTCTCTCTGCTCCCCACAGATACGTTACCTGATATCCCCTTTAACTGTGAGAAACCAGTGTCAGAGCAGACCTACCCCACCCAGAGGCTGCCCCCCATCTCATACACAGGCCGCTTCACCCTGGAGCCCGCCACCTCCTGCAGCAACAGCCTCTGGGCAGAGCCTATCCTGGGTCTGTTCACCGGTCTGATGAGCAACGTCCCCCCGAGCTCCAGCTCCTCCTCTGTTGCTTCACAGACCACCTCATCCTCCTCTTCAACAGCCCCATCCTCCTCCTCTTCCTCTGCTTCTACCTCTTCCTCATCTCAGAGCTCCAGCCTCAGTTCCTCCATCCACCATAGCGAGCCAAATCCCATCTACTCAGCCGCCCCAACCTACTCCAGCCCCAACTCTGACATCTTTCCTGATCAGGGCCAGGCTTTTCAAACTTCTACTGGAGCAGTGCAGTATCCCCCTCCTGCCTATCCCAATGGCAAGACCTGCAGCACAAGCTTTCCCGTGCCCATGATTCCTGACTACCTCTTTCCCCAGCAGCAGGGAGAGATCAGCCTGGTGCCCCCTGACCAAAAGCCCTTCCAGAGTCAGTCAAGTCAGCCTTCCTTGACTCCTCTGTCCACCATCAAGGCCTTCGCCACCCAGACTGGTTCCCAGGACCTTAAGAGTGTCTACCAGTCCCAGCTGATTAAGCCTAGCCGCATGCGCAAGTACCCCACCCGGCCAAGCAAGACACCTCCACACGAGAGGCCCTACGCTTGTCCCGTAGAAACCTGCGATCGGCGTTTCTCACGCTCAGATGAGCTGACACGTCACATCCGCATCCACACAGGCCAGAAACCCTTCCAGTGCCGCATCTGTATGCGCAACTTCAGCCGCAGTGACCACCTGACAACACATATCCGCACTCACACTGGCGAGAAGCCTTTTGCCTGTGAGATCTGCGGACGCAAATTTGCTCGCAGTGATGAGAGGAAGAGGCACACAAAGATTCACCTACGGCAGAAGGACAAGAAGGCAGAGAAGGCAGGAGCAGTGGTGGTAACTGCAGCACCAGTATCGGCAGCTTCACCCGCCTCCAGCTATCCATCTCCCATCACCTCCTACCCCTCTCCAGTGTCCTCCTACCCCTCACCCGTCACCTCCTGCTACTCCTCTCCCGTCCACACCTCTTACCCATCTCCTTCAGTTGCCACTACCTACCCATCAGTGTCCATGTCCAACACCTTTCAGTCCCAGGTGGCCTCGTCTTTCCCCTCATCGGTCGCTTCCAACATCTACAGCTCCCCCATCCCCACCCCACTATCAGACATGCAGACCACTCTCTCCCCAAGGACAATCGAGATCTGCTAAGAAAGAGCAAAGAGAAAAACTTTTTAAAGTCTCTCTGCACCTCTCCTTCCTTAAGGTTCTTTGACGGGAAAGAAATCAGCATCAAAAGACTTTGTTTTCCCCTCCAAAAAGCACTTTTCTGTGTGCTCCCTGTGCAGTGTTAGGTGAATCTTGAGATTTACCTGAAAGAGTGAAAAAGACATGTGTCAAGGACTGGGCAAAGACTATAGAAGATAAAAAGGGATTTTTTTCTGTCTTTGTAAAACAAATGCAGCACTTCAAATGCATAAGGGACTCAACAAATGGGGAGTAGAAGCCAGCACTGACGGGTCTCTACGATTAGGTACACAAAACCAAGAGACAAACCAATACAGAGAAGATTTCCAGCAGTTGAAGTGCAAAGGCACATTTGCCCTTGTAGGCACTCAAATATTACAAAAGACACTGAATGATATACATAAGCTACCATATATGTATATTGTACATGTGCCATGTTTTGTTTTTATCATTCTTTGGTACCATTGATGTGAAAAATTATTTGCATATTTGCATTGTATTATTTGAAGTGAGCAGGGCCATATTTTCTACATATTTTCTCTATTATGTAGTGATGATGCTGTGATACGTTTTGACATTGTTTGAAAAAAAGCACTTAAGTATTCAAGCATGAGTAAGAGTGATGTTAGTTTCTGTTGTAAATATCATCCACTGGTACTATCTCTTTCTCTCTTTCTCACATGTAACATATCGCTTGGATATATGGAAAAATAGAGAAAAGAAAAAAACATTTTTAAAAAACTAAACATGACAAACGCTCCCGTTATTTGGTGCCTTTTGTGAAGCCTTGCTGATGTTGTGACACGGCTGTGCACGAGAGAGGATGCACTGCATCTCGCCTTAAGGGTTGAGGGAATATTTTTGTTACAGAATGTAAGTCGTACTCAGAGGGAGAAAAAGGGACGAGGTATGAGGGCACCGCTTCATTTCGTTAGAATGTAAGCAAAAAGGAGAAAAATTATAAAGTATATTTTTGTAAAACTTAAGTGTAAATATCCACATCTTCAAGAGCTGGAATGTTGAAGTTACCTACTGAGTAGGCATGGGATTCTTTTGTATGTTATATACATGCAGTTCATTATTTTGTGGTTATCTTTATTTTGTATTTGTGTTTGTTAAAACAAGTGACTGTTTCTGGCTTCTAAACACATTGAATGCGCTTAACTGCCAATGGGATATTTGGTGTACAAGATATCCTCCCAGAAATGAAATATAAATAAAAATATGAATATATATGTATATTTGTTTTCATATTTTATTGTTTGACTACTGTGTTTCAAATATTTCCATTGGTTCTTGTAACCATCTCATCCGGAAACATCTTCGTTAAATTACATCCCACTTTTCATTTCATCACCACTTTCTCTGATCATTCACATGAGACATTAACATTATATATTATATTCTATTCTGTCATCTTATATATTAATTGTATGCAATCTATTAGGACCACAACTTCACATCAGACAGCCACTGTTTAATTTAAGAAGCATTTGTGAAGCATAATCTTAAGGAAACTGTTTCAATTGCTGTTCTCCAGTTGAACCCTGCATTAATGATAACACGAACGCATGACTCCCATGCCTATAAACACTGCAGATGAGGAATTCTTATCTAGATCCAACAAGCTCTTGAAGATATAAAGCTTATCTGTTTTTTCATTTCATTTAAGATTTTCTGATATGCACCGGATGTTTTATACATAGACTTCTAGCAATTTGATCTTTAGGCAAAATAGTAGAAATGAATTTTCTTCCTCTGTTTCGTGTTGGAGAATTCATTTTTTTTCCCTTTTTTTCTCCTTTTTTTTTGGGAAAGGACATTTTTAGCCGGCTGTGCTTAGACATGCACAGGGTTATTTTCACAGGGTGCAGGTGAAATCCATCACATCATAATTACCTTCTTCTCCACAAATGTGGTTGGCGAGATGCTGTCACCTCCTAGTGAATGAGCAGTTACACACAATTGGGCAATATCCGTGTAGGTTAGGCTGAATTGTTGCACGAGTGCAGCTGAACAGACTTGGCCCCGAAGGTTTAACCGTTGTTTCTTTTGGTTTTCAAGCAGAATATAATAACAGCTTTGTCGCACCATCATTATTCATCTGCCACTGTTCCTTAGGCAAGAAATTCTTGCTACATGTTTGAGTATGAAAATAAAACAGCTTGGTTTTTAGCCTATGTAGACAAGAACACTCCTAAGTTTTTCTTCCAAAGCTTTGGAGTCATTTTGCGTTGTGAAATGCACAAACCAAAATACTCACAAATGCAAACACAGCTAAAATAGAAAGGAGAAAAACAAGTAGAAGACAGTAATGGAGGGAAAGGGAAAATAATTAAGATAATTGGTCTCCTGATCCCAAATTGACTTTCTAAATTGGGTCTGATGTGTTGTGTGTGTTTGTGTGCACATGTATGCAGGCATTTGTGTGCGATATAAACACTGTGCCTGTCTATAGACTGCCCGGTCGTTTCCTGCTGTGCGTCTGTATATCGCTGAAGTGATGTGCAAGTGTGTAATTGTGTGAAATGCAGTGTTAGCAGACACTGCTCCACTTTGTTTCTCCTTAGTGTCCCCATGAAACACATCTATCTGGACACACCGGTTGTATGTTGTGGCTGAATGCCTATAAACACTCCCAGATGATATACTACAGTAAATTCCAGCAAAAAAAAAAAGCAACAGCAGGTAACAACTGTGTATTTTCTCAGAAAATACAACACAGAGAAAATCAATAAATAACAGAAATACACACACATAAGATGAGACACAACACTGAATCACACAAACATAAATCAGCGCTGTAGTTGATCTCTCTGCTGACTTAAATCATTTTGATGTTTAAATAATGATGTTCTTCACTGAGACACAAATCCAGCTTTTATGGGCAAATCTCAAGCTTCCTTATGTGGCTGGAAATTTCAAATCTGTCATTTCCTGTCATTGTTTATGGCATTATTTTGGTCCCTGGCTGAAAATCAATTCAGCAGTTTTTGTATGAAAACTTTCTCATTCTTTTAGTAAATTCTTTTCATCGGTGTGAAAACTACTGTACTCCTCTCAGCTTGTTCTCATGTTGAGCAAATATTGCAGCCAGTATTGGTTACACAGAGGAGGTTAAGGGCCTGCGTGAGTCACAACCCATAACTGAAAGGCTAAAGACAGATAGCCAAAATCCCTCAAAGTATGAAGGAATCATGTCACCTCTATCCTCTGGCTCTGATTCTAGGCTCTTCCTCGCACATCAAAGCTCACGCACTGGGCCTGTTATATTTAGGGAGGTGGGAGTGGAGTTGTGGCTTCACTCTGTTGTAACCCACTATGGAGCCACCTCACACCCCCAATGGGCTTCCACTTCAAGAGGCCTGCTTTTGTTCAAAAATGTATTTGTTCTCTTATTCTTTTTGGGAGCTGTGTAAAACAAAAAAGGACGAATGGCGAAAAAGAACCATTCTCTCTCCCTCAGCCCTACAACCCCATCCCACTACCATCTCTCTGCCGCTATCGCTCTCACTCTCTGTGGTAGTGCATATTTTGCTGGAGATGCTAATGATCTCCCCCCTCTGTATTCTGATGCAAGGTCTGTCTACACTTTTCCCTTTCATCCACATACAAATGTGCTCTTATTGCCTCTTCGCCCTCGGGCCTTTTAAGATGCCTTTTTGAAATATGCCGTTTGATAAGCACATCATTGGCCAAGTCCCCGCAGTGATTAGAACTTTCTTTAATGTGAGCAAGTTAGAGAGTGAACGAGGGGCTCCGGAGCCAGCAGCCATCCATTCTCCTCTGCCCTCACTCTTTGACATCTCCCAGTGTCAGGGGAGAGCCTGGTGTCAGATAGGACGACCTAGAACGCAGCTTAGCATGTGGAGACCACTGGCCATCATCCATTCTCCTCCACTGGAGATTAGGCACAGGAGGCAAAGACACAGGAGAATCGCCTTCATAGAGACATGGTACTGTATGCTGGAAGGCTTGATTCCTGTACTTTATCACAGGAATGTGACAGGAGGCCTGCTCTCTAATGTCTTTTAAATATGCTCCATTGATCTCATGTTCAGAGCCTCGCTCTGCCTCGCTGGGATGGCTTTTTTATCTTGCCAATAGAGAACACTGGGACCGTCGTCAGGTGCTCTCTCCTGTGCTGTTCTGCCTCTTGCACTTGACACCTGTTGAGTCTTTTGGGATAAGTAGGATATATTTAAACTGCTTGATTTCCAGCCTCCTCACAGTTACATTTCAGGCAGATTGCAACATTTATACAGAAATTGTGTTCAGGAAATGTGCTCGACATCTCACAGACTGAAACAACTTCAGGCACAAAGTACAACAAACCTGGACAAAGTGTGGTAGTCTGTCAGTTTTCAAGAAAAACAATAGACGTTCTGCTTTGCACATCAATACTTGCACAAACACAAGCACATAATAGATAATCAAGATGTCACAAAGATGTGTGAATCTTCTGTCTGTGCGTTAGCTGTATATCTGTTCAAAACACATGAGATGCAAGAACAGCACAACTCACAAGCATCTTTGAAATTATTTGTGGCACAAAAGAGATTTTTGACGCATCACTTCTACAATAATCTACAGGTGTCCTGGCAACTTTAGCTCTACTTAATAAGCTATGCTTGTTTGAAGTAGATGGCTTTGAACAGACAACAAAACAGTGCATGCTTAAGTACCTCCAAATATGACACCTCTTCAACTCGGCATCAAGTACACTAAAGCTTTACAAAAGGCACCTGGGTGGCTCTGAAATGCAAACAGGTCCTCATAAGTCTTTATGTGTCAAGGCTAGTAAGTGGGCTCGAGTTGTTTTCCTTTTTGTCTGCGAGTCTGACTATCATATGCAATCCCTAAGTAGGGTCTCTGAAGCAGAGTAAATAAACGCGGTCATGCCTCTCTGAGACTTGTCTGTTTTTATCAGAGTGATAAATGTTCTGCAGCAAATGGATCAGTTTACATTAGAGGCTGCTTAAATCACAGTAAGTCAAACATTAAATGCAAAATAAATCTTCTGATGAGCATGATCACCACATACAAGGTTGGTAGTAGAGTAATAGTAGATTTTTAGTGCTCCACTGCCCTAATTTGGCCCTTTTTGTTTCTCACCAACATGACTATTTCCATATCAGCATTAAGCGTCAGAGGGCATTTCAGGGTCATTTGTTTTGCTTAGTTCAGAATTTCACAGCAACCACCCAGTTGTCACAATTCAGATTAAAGGCAACAACTATAGTGCTGATAGTGTGTGTGTATGTGCGTAGGCTTTTAGGCAGAATATACATTTAATCAATTTGCCCAGATATAATGTGGCTTTCGCTTGGTGATCTTGCCGTACATTTTCATGAGTACCACAATAAAATGGATGCAAAATCAGTAAACTGTGATAACGTCAGGGCCATCCCGTGTCTTATTATGATACTTCAAAAGCTTAGAGAGAGCAAGGCTGAATATGAAATCTGCGCCTCCCCCCCTTTAGCCGCCCAGATGTGCCCTGCAGTGACTCCACCACCTGTCATTCAAAAGGCAGAGGCCAGGTGTATGACCGGACCAACTCAGCCACCTGTTCTGAGTAGAAACATCGCTTTTACACAGTACATCAGCACTGACCATAACTTAATCTTATTCAGTTTATTCTGCCATGCTCTGACAAAAGTAATCCCTGAGCCATGTAATGTATTAGGTAATACCCGAGGAGTGAGTAGAAAATAAATAATATTCTCTGCCACAAAATGAAGTTTTAGTGGGACGACTGGAAAAAAAAAAAAAAAAAAGGAGGAAAAAAACATTATCACTGGTTCTGGTCCAAAGATAATAGAATCAGGACTAAGCGCTGGAAAGAGACATCCTTTGTCTTGGTGTCTTTAGTTTTGACTTAAACTGACAATAGTATTGTGTGCTGTAGCTGCTGTACTTTCATAATGCAGCATCAGGTATTACAAAAGCAGGACTTGTCATGCAAGTGCAGCTAAGCCTCATTTTAAGACAGACATAATCACATGAAAATTAGAAAATTCTTGTGTGGACAAAATCTAGAATTAGGTAAACAGGTGTGTGTGTGTGTGTGTGTGTATGTGTGTGTTGTTATTGGCCTTTTATATAGAATGTGTGTGTGTGCTATGCCACATGTGCCTATATGCTGCAGCCGTAAGGTGTTATCATTCTCAAGGGTGACAGTGTGATCGCAAGGGAGTGGGAGAAGTGAGAATTGGGGAGGTGGAGGGATACGGTGAATGTGTATCATCATCTGGCCAGGTTTCCTTTCCCGCCCCCTCACTACAGCTGTCCTCCATGTCTGATGAAAGCCTTGTGCAGCTATATTTGTCCCACAGTGATGAGGTGGAACTAATGGCCACTTTCACACTAACTGATGTCATCAGTGTGCTGCGCCTGGGGAGCAGGAGGGTGGGAGAGGCCAGGATACCTGCTGAGAGCTTCTGTTATCCACCAACACATCCACACACGCACACACATAAATGGGCTTCATCAAATGGTGAAGTTGGTCATTTTATACATTCTGTTCTCAAGGGAGACTCTCCTGTTATCACCCTTCAAGCATCTGTTCGCCTGAAAACAGTGTTTATTATAATCTGATTTCCTGCTGATATACTGTATATAGGTAAATCTATGCAATCTGTCCTCTTTTTCAGTTTCTCTCTGTCTGTCTCTCCTTGTCTGCCTCCCTAACAGCCAGTTAACTGTAAGCAGTGTGTGCTGTGGCGAGCAGAGCACAGCCACATCTCTGTCACATCTACGCCGTTAGGTCCTCATTTAGGGCCTGTGACTGCATGCAGTGGCATGTCAGCATCTGTCAGCTCTGTCAAGTGTATATGTAGGCTTTTACGCTTCCTAATATGAAACAGTTGACAGGTTATTACCGCCAAAGTGAAGTCATGAGCCTTGACCACAGCTAACCCAACTTTAACCCAGGAAAATTTTGGCTCAGCTCTGACAAGGTGAGGAAAAACAAAGTTTTCTATAGAGTAGACTCCAACATCCAGCCGAAGGGAAGCTGTGCATTACAGTATCCTATCCAGTTTCCATTAGAATACATCTGTGATCAGATCATGAACTTGTGAACTGAAGTATGCTTTCAACGGTTCAATCGTTTGGTTATAAATACCACAGATGCCCTCTCAGTGAAATTACCCCTTCAGCAGCCCTACAGTATCTCCACCTGCCCTCCATCATATTCATCCTCTAATGTATGAGAAGCTGCCTGTAATGGTGCTAGATTACAAAGAGTGCACAAAGCTTATGCGTGTATGTGTGTATTTTTTACAGAACAGAAATATCCCCGCAGTTAAGCATAATTCAAGCTTGTAGGGGCACACATTTGACCTGTATACATGCACACACATGCACTTTATTGTACTCTCTCCACACCTCAGGGTGTGAGTGTGTGCTCTTACATGTGTGAGTGTGTGTACATTTAGCTCAGTACACTGCTGCTTAATAGAGTCCTCCAATGTGAGTAATGATCCTAGCTCTTTTCTGTTATTCTATCCAGACCAGCGGGCTAAAAGCTACTGTAAGGGTTGGGAATGAGGCTCTCTTTCTCTCTCTAAATCAGTAAAATGAGGAGAGACTACAGTTAAGCAACAACAAATACACCTCACCCATCTTCCTCTCCTGTTGTGAGTGCTTTCACATTCATTCATTTCCTTTCCTTGATTCAAAGTTCAATATATAGGATATGTGAAGAATATTACATGTATTAATTGCTTTTTCTTTTTCTTTTTTTTTTTTCCAAAGAGTGAACAGGTTCTTGTCTGTTTAAATCCATAATAAAGGCTTGACTGCTTTTTTTGTGAAGAGGATTTAGTTTCCACAAATCCTCCTGCTTACTCCAGTCCACCAGCGTTTCCTTTCTGCTCCTCTACAACTACAACAGTGAACAACACTAGCTATGATTAGCTTTAGAAACGGAGTTTATTAACATCAAACAACTGACTCCCAGCTCATCACAGAGTTAAAAAAAAAAACTCCACGCGAGGAAATGAGTATGCAACGATTCACAGCAATTGAGTGGGAGGACAAAATACGGGTGTCAAAGCACCATCTACTGGGCTGTGAAGGCAGCAGTATTAATTATTTTTCCTCTTTCAGGCAATTGACAACAGTATTTTTTTAATCAAAATGTTCTCAAGAATTCATATGAAAACTGTTAAATTCACCAATCACAGTTTAGAGTAGTTCTGTGGAACAATTAAATTTTTTAATCCGATTAATCTCAGGGTTGCTGCGGATTAATTTAGATTAATCATGATTAAATATAATTCATTTTTAATCTATATCAATCACGTTTCATTTTGTACAAGAAAACAGACTCAAGAAAGAAGGGAATAT
>JAPQRP010049595.1:0-12722 GCA_037367295.1 Apogon hyalosoma | reverse complement strand
ACACATACACACACACACACACACACACACACACACATATATATGTATATACACATATATATATATATCACATCAGCCACCACAAATATGATTTAAAAGACAAACCAGACAGTAAAATGATGAGACTGGATCACAGAGAAAATGCATCATGATGGTTCACATTCTGTTGCTGCTATTATAAATGTTATCAATATTATCAAACATTACAAATATTATTAAATTCTACAAGTATTATAAATACAACTATTTTGCACTTTGGAGAAAACTTTTTTTTTTTTAATTGGAAGTTAGAATGGTTTAATAGTCTTCACACTATGTTAATATGATATGAGGTTGAGCTCTCTTAGGACACATACAGCCACTAGAAACAAACTGCTTTTGACTTTTGTACTTTGAAGACATTTGAGTCATGGCTTTTAACTATTACTGCAGTAAAGAAGTTGAATCAATATTTCTGCTGCTCTGTACTGGTGTAAAGAATGTCCTCTCCCAACCTATGATTCTTGTTTTTTCTTTCTCATGACCTGACTGACTGAAACGTCCTATCACAGCTTTGACATGAAACACTGGTATATCTTTAGTTCCACTCCTAACATTAAGGTTGAGCCCTGTGTACGGTTGTGGTCTGGTCCTGCACCAGTAGAGGGCAGTACCGATCAGCTGTCATTGACTGCTTACTATGACTGCAATGCACCCAATTAACTGCTACCACACAGCCAACTAACCTAAATCATAATTGTTGAATGGCACAGCCATTAATTTAAACACACATTAGAGCTGGTCTCTCCTCTGTATCTCCTCCCACAGCCTCCCGTCCACTTATAATGAAGTCTTATCCAGATCCACAGCTGCTTTTACTATCTCAGCTTGTTTCTTATCATAGTATTGTTTTTATTAGGAGGCAGACAGCTGGAAACACTACCCCAGGGTCTGCTCACAAAACAGAATGGCTCTAATTTAGTTACGCAAGGATTTCAACAACGAATTTAGTTTATCATAACAGTAGCAGTAGCAGCTAACTGTGGATGTCTGAAAAGACTAAAACCAACCTGGGTAGTTTACACGCAGTAGGGACAAGTACATAATTAGATCAGTGTATAACCTCCACTGTGTATTATTCAGTCATAAGGCCTGAGGAGATGTTCAGCCAAATGGTCGAAAGTCTTTGAAAAGTACTGAGAAGAAAAGCTGTTGAAACACACTTGAAGTAACAGCTCCTTCCGTTGGGATTTGGCACCTCTACAAGTTCCCTACAGTGTAACAGAGTGTCTCCATACCCCACTGATATTGTATTTGACATTTAAGCAGTAGCACATTGTGAGCTGAGACACATACTGGCTCAGTAATTAGTACACTGATGACTCACTGATACCGTTTGGGCAGCATCTCAGTGTTTTACTGCATCTGGACACGTTTGGGATTTTGAAACTTTGTCAGTGGGTTTGTGTTCAGCATGCTTCAGACTGACCTTTTTCAATCCGAGGGGCATTATCAGAGTGAAGCTTTTGGAGTGTGTTTATCATGTGGGTATAACAGAGATGTATCCCACATGGGCCAAAGGACCTGTTTTCATCAGAACCATTGGTTTCATTATTGTATGTCTATAAATAGAGTGGGGACCTCTGTGCATCTGAACAGGCAGAAGGAGAATACTGCTTTCAAAGCAGAACCATCCATCTCCTCCTGAAGCAGGCATCTGCACTGAAAGAAGCAAAACAATTACAAGGAGGAAAGTACTAAATAATTAAGCTGTGGAACAGAGCTCATAAGATGGGGCTCCATATTACTGCTTTGGTTCTGAGTTGGATCTTGGGTTGTTTTTTTTTTATTTTCAGGAGAATCTGAGGACAAAAATGAAAGTTGCCTGACTGTATGTGTGAGTCTTTTGAACAACATGCACAAAACAGAGTAGCAGAGTGTGTCAAACACTGATAATCACACAGGTCTTTGGTATTTTTGTAACAATGGTGTTGGTTGATGACATTATCTTCCCACTGCTCTTCTTTGTAGTGTTGTGGTCTTTAGCAATTTCTTCAAACATCTTCTCTGATGAAACGACAGGTTAGATTCATTTAAATTTTATATGTATCTTCCTTGGGACAGTGTCTACAAAGTTTGTTCACAGTTTTGAGAAATTTAGATTTTTGAGTTTTTGAATTATTAAACATTTGCCTTTACTTATATAATGGTCCATATATTAATGGGTTATAACATGGAAGTGCTTTGCGATATCAGTATAGTTACTATTGAGCGTTGATAGGAAGTCATATATGGACTTTGATTTAATTAGTTGAGTTCTCTTCCAGTGAACGTACCACCTACTTCTATTGGGCGATTGATCTCCTGCATCAAGACCACAGGACTCTAACATAGAGACAGAACCTGATAACCTCGCCTGTTATTGATTCTTGATAGAACATTCTGGTCAGATACATGGACATTGATCCTATTTTTCTCAGTAGCAGTTTGGTAAGGTTTAGGCAGGAACATTATTTGATTAGCTGTGGGAAAACCAAAAAAGTACTTGGTTGGGTGTATATAGATCACAGTTTGACTTAAAATACACTTTTTAACAATGGCGCAACAGACGTGTCTCTTCCAGAAAAGCTCTGAAAAGAAACCCCTCTCATGTGTAGTAGAAACATGGGGACTGGATTCATCTTGACTTTTTTATGACTATCAGTCACCCATCAAACAACTGAAAACAGCAACAGTCTTATACTTTTGTAATCCACCAGGGGGTGATCAAGATGTTTTGGCTTTACAGATCATGGTTTGGGTTAAAATTTAAGGATGAGCACATGCTTATGGGAAGTCTGCATAACAGTCTGTTTTGTGCTAGGAGTTGGTCATATTTGACATTAGGTTACTCCTTTGCTTCTAACTGAATGAGTGTCTCAGTTCTCTACATCCATGGTGAGTGCTGTGCCCAACCAAACATATGACTAATTAATACCAACTGAGTAAAATAGCTAGATCCAAACAGAGGAAGGGGTTGTATGAGCACAAATATATGAACTTTATAGTATACACATGAGTGTTTGAGGAAGTGATGTAAAAGATGACTTTGAATGTGCAGCCCAGTTCCCAGTGCAGATTTCTCTAACACCTGGGCCCTTACACAATAAAGGCTGGCCACTTCTGATTCTGTAATGTCCCAGAGGATATTAGGCTGTGCTTCAAGCAGCTCATAGCCAGGTTTAAAAAAAACACTGTTTCCTGCCAGATTCTGCAGTCTCATGTCTCCTTCAGTGCATGAAGACAAGGCCTTTGTACCCCCCCAATCCCACCCACCCCCTTGACAATGCAACAGGCTTTGTCCTGGCTTCCAAAACAGCCTGTTTTCTCTTGTCAGTCAGACAGAGCAGACAGAGGCCAGTGTTTTTTTTATTCTAGTATCCATGATGAAATCGGCCGAAACTGTTCTTTAGAACATCACCAACCTGATTCAGATTACAGTTTGCAAATGTGCAGCAATGAAGGCCATGTGGGAATCAATTTGTCTTCCAATGCTGGAGCAATGTAGTGACTCATCTTGTTAAAAGGAAATATATATGTTTGATATTGCCAATTTATAATGATAGAATAACAGTTTTTTACTACATACAGTACAGTACCACAAGTCTTAATTAGGTGGATAAATCTGATGAAACTGTAGTTTGTAGAAGACCATTAAAAGTCAATTATTGTTCACAGGACAATGACAGAAACATATCCCTCCCCAGGCTCTTACCACTGGCAGTATCCCAGGCTTCATTGATGTGGTAATGAACCTAAATTCTCCTGCACTGCTGGAAGACAACCTCATTTGGCAGGCCAAGACGGCAGGCAAGAGGATTGTCTTCTACGGAGATGACACCTGGGTGCGGCTGTTCCCCAAACACTTCATGGAGTATGACGGCACCACTTCCTTCTTCGTATCTGACTACACAGAGGTACGAGTTACATAGTGTGAACGGTATGAGCAATGAGTGTTTGTACGAACATCAAGAATGGATCAGAGTATCCAGTGTATGATGTAGACATCATTTGATCCTTATAATATCTGATAATAAACAATATGTATGTATGTATGTATGTATGTATGTATGTTTGTTTATTCAGTTTTTAACAATGGAACAAACAGGAGATGTTTTGGTGTTTGTTGGTTTTTTTGTCATTTCATCAATAGCAGAAATGCAGTAAATAACTCCCTATTATTGCCCTCATTCATATTTTAAGACAACACAAAACATCCACCTACAACTTAAGAAAACAAAAGACTTTTTCATGACATTGTGTTGGTTTCAACAAGCAGGTTTTGAGCTCATCATGTCTCAAAGCCTTGTTCTGAACTGGGTTTAATGCAGATCATATATGTATATATATTCTTTTTATTAGGACACATTTAATTTTCATTTTATTAGGAAAATGTAATCTTTTCCAGTTCAACAAAGACATTACATCTGTTATCCAGGCGTGTTCTGCTAGAGGTTTAGGCGACTTCCAAAGAAGAAGGGTACATCTATGGGCAATCAAAGAAGCAAATACTAACACATTTAGTTTCTGTGTGGTGAACTTTGGATAATTCCGGAAGGACTTCAAAGAGGGCAATAAAGGGGCAAGGTGTTCTATCAGTGTCAACTGTAGACATAATCTTAAAAAAATTCTTCCAGAAACCCGACAACCTTGAGCAGGACCAAAAGGTACGGGCAAGGTGGGATGGGACAGAGGCACATCTTTTACTAGCTTCATTAGTAGCAGGAAAATATTTTGCCAGTTTAACTGTGCATAAGTGCATATATGTGTAAATGCGCATGTATGTGTATATGTAGCACATTGCAGATCGTATTTAGTGAAATTGTCCTAATACTGTACAATGTGCATCTCTGATTCAGTTAGAGCAAGTGTTACATGTTTGTATGGAAATGGCTCAGTTGCTGCACTGTCTGTCTGAAGGCACCTGATCATCCAGGGAGACACAGAGCTGAGATCATCAGTTAGCTCCGTATGCCAAATGCACTGTGGGACTGTATGCAATCTGTTCTTGTTAATACTGGAATATTGGCAGAGCTGATTTTAAAGCCCCTCTACCTGCAGCGTTGGAAAATCTGTAAATATCTGCCAAAATGTATTAACCTGATGATAATGAGACAATCACCACACGCTATCAAAGCTTTACATAAAGCTTATGACAGATCAGTACTAATTTCCACGAAGAGACGTTTTGTGAATAGTAATAAAGAAAAAGAATGATCTGTTGAGCTCTGCGTGAAAAGTTTCTGGTTGATGTCAGAGATTTACCTAGAGATTTAGTCTAGGCTGAAAGAAAACGTTAAAAGGGTCTTGTTTTGTTAACCCCACTTTTATTAGTCTGTGGTTCATTTATTTGTGTATTTGAACTTTAATAGTTCATACAGCTTGAATTTGAACCCTCCAGGCGCTGCAGAGTTATCTTTATATTCATTTGGGCAGACATCAAGTGGATTTCTATAACCCGTTTGAATTTCTTCTAAATTTGTCACGTTTACAGTTGGTTATGTCACGACATTTGCACATATAAGGTCAAGACTTCTGACGAACATTTCTCGAAGTATGACATAATTGTTTATCAGTAGCAGCGGTTGTAGTCCATACTGACAATATTTTGAAAACTTTGAGCTGATTTCCTAAAATGTTCAGATGTTGGTTGTATTAATGAACACAAGTGGCTGAATGAGGCAGAAAGCAGAACCAACGACCCGGAAAGGGGTGGAGTCGTGCATTTAAAGGGTCTCGAGTCATTACTCAGAAATAAGGTTGAAGATGGGCCTGTGGAGTTGAATTAATAAAGAATTCAGACCCAAGCAGAGCATTTACAGTTTATGGAGACCACAGGGAAATGTTTGAAAATGAAGAATTCCATTTAAAAAAGCAAAATATCGCTCCTTTAAAGTTTTCACCACATCAGACTAAAGTAAGTCTATTAAGGGAATGAGGTCTGCCTTACGCTGAGGAAATCTGTGACTATGATTACTTGTTCACTGCATCAAAATGACCTATTCATGTAGACCTCCAAACAGCGAATAATGTCTGTCGGCAGAATAAAGAAATAAAATAGATATTTGAACATTTTAATTAAGAAAAGAGTACATTATAAATACCAAACTTGAACAGAACATTAAAAAAGCTGAATTTTCACACCACATTTGTATGCTGCAAAGTGTCCATTTACATTCCAAGCTGTACAGACTTGTGTAATTTAAAAGTAATTGAAGTTTTTCTCAGGGCTTTCAGAGGTCTTAGATGTGGTCTGGGGTCTGATTTGAAATTATTTGAAGTAAATTATTTGAGAATTTTTTAGCCCACTTTATTTCCACATCGTTTCCAATCATTACCCTTAACATACAGTATTTGTCACAGAAAGTGCACAGCATTTATTGTGGTAATAATCAAAGTCAACTGCCACAATTGGTGACTTTTTTTTTAGTTTAATGCTTTCCATATCCACAGTTATCTTAATTTGGTTTAGGCAGCACCAGGTAGGGAAACTCCCATAAAATATCTATTGAAGATACTGACACTTCCAGTGAGAAAGAGAGGAGTATGATATTAAATAATGAACATTAAAATGTAAAAAAAAAAAAAAAAAAAAAAAAAAAATGGTTTAAACGTTTTAATTAATTTTATTTTTTTTATGTAGCAAATCCAAAAATATTGTATACTTGTGAAATATAAAAATGTTGACAGGAAGTAACTGAATTTTCATAAAATGGATTCTGGTGCAGATCTGGCAATAGGCAGAAATGTGTTAGATAAGGTCACTGTGACCTTGACCTTTGCCACAAAATTCTAATCAGTGCATCCAAGTCACCATTGGATTACTGAATTCGATCCTCAGATATCAGATAAGAGGCCTTCAAATATCTGGAGAACAACTTAAACAAGTGGTGCCAGGCACAACAAACCCCGCCCCTCGCAAACGTTTTAGCTCTTAATGGACACCTTCCTCTCAAAACGTGAGACTATGGGTTTGACCTTTCAAGGTCGCTCAAGGTCAAAGGTAATGATGCCATTTTGGAGCCTACATGTAGTTTCCTATCTGTCAACAATAGTAACTGAGTACTTATCACCACTCTTTTTGGAGTTACGACCTTTTAAAATCATGTGACCTTGATTTTGACCTTTCAAGGTAAAAGGTCATGACTCCATTTTGAAGCCCATGCCAGGTTTCCTATCTGTCAGTAATAGTAAATAAGTCTCTATCTGCACTTGTTTTTCTGTTATGGTCCATTTTTAGTTTTTTAGGTATTGACCCAGTGACCTCCGACCTCTTGGGTCAACAATGGGTCCAAATCTATACACACAAGATGCAGAATTGAAAGACCAGCATTTTGGACGTCACGGTTAATTAATCGTCAAGGCTGCCAAAAACCATCTCATAAAGTACAGTAGATTAAGAGTGGAACCGAAGATACACCAATATGCACTTCCTTCAAGGAACAAACGCAACATTCAAGAAGCTGCATTCAATGTTCCACCAGTGAAAATGACAGAGAAGGAACGAGCTGAGAAATTCAGACCGTGAATATATTTTTGATGCAGGCTCACTTTTGTTTCTATACAGTTTGCATTCGCTACCATCATCTACGCAGCTTCAGGCTACCATTGTCCAACCCATTCACAACAATCTGACTGTATAGCTTTCGTACAGTAAGGCTGTTCTTTTCCAGCTCAGACCGTCATACAAGCTTCAGGAGGTGAACTTGTGAATTGATGCAGTCAACACGCTCTGTTTGATCACAAGGCAAACGGCTTAAAATAGTCTGATACTTCACAACAGTGGGAGACAAAGAGGAATTAGTAACGCACGTTAAGTTTCACTTTTGTGAACTTTCGCGGCATGGACCACACCCCCATATATAAACCCCCACAAAATAATTGTAATAATTGTGAAACCGTGATTATTTCTCTGACAATAAAAGTAACACAAAAATCTCTAATCGTTCCATTCCTACACACATCTTTATATTTTGATGAAAAGAGGATCCATAGCTCTGTACTGAAGGGAGAATGCATTAAAATCAGATGTTCTGAACTGTGAGAAACAGAGTTTGAATGTATGTCTCGTCTCTTATTTAGGTTGACAACAACGTGACCCGTCACCTTGACAGCACCTTGAAGCGAGATGACTGGGACATCTTAATCCTTCACTACTTAGGCCTGGACCACATCGGTCACATCAGTGGGCCACACAGTTCCCTGATCCAGCCCAAACTGTTGGAGATGGATGACATATTGAAGAAAATCCACGGTGCTCTTATTTCCAAGGTAAAGTGACATTGTTTTCAACCAATGACAAAAACCTTTTGAATGAAAAGCTCTCTTAATATACCATAAAATTAACCCTTGACAAATTTTAGATTTCTATCTTTTGCTGTTATAAGACATAAAACCTTTTGCCTTTGAACAACATGTAGAAGATTACCTTGAAAACTGACTTAGGCCACATTTAGATGGTAACAATCTGAACCGAAAACACAAAAGTGGCATTGTGTTCTCACTTTTAATTCTGCATTTAGACATGCGTTTTTTGGGGAAAATCTGCATGCAGACAGACATGCAAAAATGTGTGAAATTTCCTATTTATGGATGTAGTATGAACACCAGGTGGCATCATCAAGACCGAGCACCTGCATAGAGCCAAACTACTTCTCTTCCTGTTCTCTCCTAGTGTGAAGTACAATCACGAAACAAGAAACAGAACATGGCAAAGCAACGCACAAAAAGCTGACAATATTGTCTGGACAGACGGGCTGAGCAGCTAAGACAACTTGACAGTCCGTCACAGGGAAATAATCTGACATGTTTTCCTGTACTGGCGCGTGCCTGTGATGTAAGCTCTACACGACGGGAAAGCACAGTTTAGTGTTTTCAACCCTTTAGATGCTGACGTGAGACTGGAGTGTTTTTAAGATTTCCACTCTGAAAGGTGGTTTCACTTTTTTGCGTTTTCAACCCCCAAAAACGCTGTCACTGTTTAAACGAAAGGCACATCTGATAAAATATTTAGTCATTGTCACCTGAGAGCGTTGTGGTGTAAACTGGGCCTTATGAAATGTATGCTGTATTAGTTTCCATTCAAGCCAATGACTCCATCTTTGTGCCTGGATTTTAGAAATCAGTGTTTAGTTACAATGATATAGCGCAGCAGTTCCCTACCTTAGAACCTGCTCTGCTTGTATCCAAGAAAATCTTGAAAAACCTGACTTCTGTTTCGTCATCGACAATGTGAACGCAACATTTTTCATGTTTTGTCTGATGGACTTCACTTCATTTGTAAATATAAATCCAATCCTCACATTCATGAAAAAGTTGAAGCAGGAATAAATGAGGGGTTCTAGGTGTATTATGTACCTCAAAGAAAGACAGGAAGGGATTTGTTTGCTGAGTAGGAAAATGTGACAGATGCTGGACTGACCTGATGCAGTCCACTTTGGTCCCCAACAGAGAATGCGTTGACCATCTGAAACACTAAATGTGACAATGAAGACCATGTACTGTTGCATATTGCGAGACAGGAAAATCTGACTAGTGTTACTTCTAGATATTGTCAGTATGTAATAATGTTAATCCTCAATTATGGAAAGAATTTCTAGTCAGATAATTCCAACAAAAAGGCATCACATAGTTTGAAGTATCAGGAAACTGAGAAAATGAGTAAAAAAAAATTCATTTGGTGGTAACTCACCTGTATTTTAAGTGAGAAAAGTGTAATTCAGCTAGCAGATTCTACCTCAAAAGATAGTTATGTGATCTTTTGGTCAGATCACCCTGGCCTACAGGATGCTGATGGTCAAAATGCTAAACTTAAGGCTTTAAAATGGCATTTGACATCAAAGTGAGTAACTTCCAAACTGTAATGTCATTTTCTCAAAAGCATCATTATCCACTTTCCATCTCCAGTTGTGATTGATGCGATGTCAGTTAGAGCTCTGAATTTGGATATCCACAATGCATTTTGGATGTAGATTTAAACTTCAAATGAAATATGTGCTGATTCTCTTGTTCATCTTCATTTGTTAAACCAGGAGCAACAGCAGTTGAGTACTTGGGAAAGTGCTGTGCTGAATTGTCTGTTATTGCCTCCCAGTATTTAGAGTTTCTGGCTCAACTCCCAATTTCCTAAGTCACATTGGAATTGGACTGATGTGTGCCTGCGCCGCCACTTAATTCACCTGTTGCTTATCAACCTAGGTTTCATTTGTATTCATTATATATATATATATATATATATATATATATATATAAAAACACAGTATAACAGTAAATTTTTTCCTTATTAAGTGTTCTGAGAATAGTAGTCTGTGCCATTATGTTGTAAATTGCAAATGTTTCTCATGAGATAAGGTTAATATAGTCATGAGACATTATCTTACTTTGGCAGTTTTTTGAATGGTCATTTAATTACACAGATAATTTGTTACATTTTGCAGCTATGTATTGTCATGTTATCTGTTGCAGCAGGACTGAGATTTAATAAACTGTTAAGATTTTTTTTTCTTATCTTTAATTTTGTCTTTGATCAGCGTTCAGGTCTTGTGGCCTTGTTGTCTCTACATCGGGGGTGTCAAACATGCGGCCCGTGGGCCAAATCCAGCCCGCCAAAGGTTCCAATCCAACCCAAGGGATGAAAGTGCAAAAATTACACTGAAGATATTAACAGTCAAGGTTGTAGTAATGTACATGTATAAATAATAAGCTGAAGCATAATATTGTTAAAATTGCACACATTTTTCTAATGAAACTTCAGTTTTTTTCAGGTTATTTACATCTGTTTTGTAAAATGTAAATATTTTCATGATTTAGTGAAGAAAGAGAAAAACTTGCAGTTGTCATTATTTATAGGTTATTATGTCATTATTTTATTGGTCCGGTCCACTTGAGATCAGATTGGGCTAAATGTGGCCCCTGAACCAAAATGAGTTTTGACAGCCCTGCTCTAGGTGGTCTGACAGCTGGGGATGCAGTTGTCTTCTACACCATGTATGTGTTGCTAATGGCCATTGTTGTGCTGTCATTCATCTGTGTAGCTGGTGTTTAGATTGTTAAGTCTTGTCTACGCAAGCCTACAATCGACCTCCTGTTTCTCATTTCTACAATAGATGAGAACAGACACATTTGGGTAAATTATTTCTCTTTGCAGAAGGTAGTCAGGCCTGTTTTCCATATTGTTGATGCAATATTCCAGCAGTCTTGTTAATTCCTTCTTGTTAAATCATCTCTCTCTAGGTTGGTGGTGACGTCTGTGAGCTGTGGGTAAATTGCTGCATCCTATGCTCTCCCAATGAGCACTTTTGACTGAGATGTGTTTGAAAGTCTTGCTTTATTCACATTAGTTAAAGCTGTGAATCTTTTTCTATAGCAGCAGTGTGACCTAAATATAGATGCAGCTCAGTCGGGTCCCAAAGGATATCTCAGAGGCTTCGGCAAAAACAACGATATCTTCTGTGATCAGCATATGCTCTTAGCATGTGGGGGGTAAATCTCATCATTTCCAGCTTGTTTGACTGCACATAAGTGAGCTGGCCTGTGTTTCTTTGCTGCATCCTTAAGCGCTCAAAGCGAAATGATGGCTCCTGCCACAGCACAAGAGAGGAGAAAAGCAGGGTTCCATTCAGACGGCAGCTCTCACAGTTCCCTTTGTAATGTGAGGCGAGGAGCCTATTTCAGTGAGCTCATATTAGAGGCATAGACATGCTCTAGCTGCAGAGCTGACCGACACAACAATCCCCATTAAAATATTATTGGAAAGCAGGACCTCATGGTTGTAAAGATCTTTGCTGGAGCTTTGTGTTAATGGAGAGCGCATAGCCTTAATCTTCGTAACAGATTTTAAGTTTGGGCTGCTGCTTTTGCCATTTGATTGTCCAAACTTCATAAAGGTGACCCACAGAGCAGGCGTGTAATTTGAGCTATGTGTTTCAAATGCGAGATCAATGGAATAGGCAGGCTTTGTTGCAAATGTTTGGGATGAAATATATCTTTCATTTTTCCTGTTATTGTGCTGTCACACTACAAAGCCTCGTATATAATCTATTTACCATTTACCAAATCAAATGGTGTGATAGTGCAGGGCAAAGGCATTCTTGCAAAGAACATAAACTGATCTGATTCAGCACAGCACCTTGGGTATTGGGTTAAAAAAAAGTCTTATGAAGTGTGAAAAATCGTCCCTGAAGAAGCCCACGCTGTGCCTTCATCCTGCAGAACAGCCGTAAACTCTGACTTATCCCTAAACAGATCGGAGGCACACTCAGCATTGGCCTCAGTGATGTTTAGCACTGGTTGTGAGGTGTCCCATGTGTCCAGGACCATTTATAACAGGCAGCCCAAAGGTAAAATCTAGGACAGGGGGTTTGGGTTTGTGTGCTGAGTATGTAGCAAATATAGTGGGTCAGCTCAGCACAATGGCACATTTTGACTGAGGCTGCACACTGCAGTATTTTTAATGTTAAACTGTAACAGTATCAAAGAGGTATGGTCCATCTTACTGTTGCTTCAGCTACAGAATAAGAATTCATGCTGTGTCCTTTTTTGTTCAGATATACAGTTGTGGAAAAAATTATTAGACCATCCAAAGTCATCAAAAACAATGGTTATGCAATCCAGTCCTAACTCCTGTGTGGATCATGTGACTTAAACAGACAGAACAGAAAACATGGAATGAATCAAAGCACTGTTTTTGTCAGTACAATGACATA
>JAPQRP010049594.1:0-12726 GCA_037367295.1 Apogon hyalosoma | reverse complement strand
AACTGAACATTTGAGGTAATCGGCTCAAAGTTTGGACATATTTTCAGTTTTTACTACAACCGCTGCTGCTGATAAACAATTATGTCAAACTCAGAGAAATGTTCGTTGGAAGTCTGGACCTTATATGTGCAAATGTCGTGACCTAATTAGTTATAGACGTAACAAATTGAGAAGGAATTAAATCAGGTTGTAGAAATCCATTTGATTTTTGTCAAAATGAATATAAAGATAGCTTTTCAGCAGCTGGAGGGTTTAAATTTAAACTTTATGAACTATTAGGGTCCAAACACACAAATAAATGAACCAAAGACTAATAAAAGTAGGTTTAGATAAATATGACCCCTTTAAGCTGTGTTGCCATTGCTTGCTTCATCTGAGTGTGGACAGGAATAGGGATGTGCAAAAACAATTGATCAGTCAATTAGTGACAAAGTTAAGCAGAGTTGACATATTTGGCACAGCTGGTTGCAATCTACAACCTCATCACTAGATGTCACTAAATATCACACAGTAAACTTTTACATGTTAAAGTTTAACTCACTTTATTACTATGAATTCAGTCTGACATTAGCATTAGCATGTAGCACATTAGGAGCAGTAAGCTGCCATTCAAGGTGTTCATGAACCAACTCCAGAACTTCAACAGTCCTATGGTCAAGGACACCAACAGGAGAATTAACCTACAGAGAGCTGTTTTTAATGGTGGGGGAATGTTCTATCCAAGCTCCAAACTCAACACAGAAACACCCTGATCATAAACACTACACCAGGGGTTCCCAAAGTGGGGTACGTGTACCCCCAGGGGTACTTGAATTTTTTTTTGTAAAAATACATTAAATAAGTCATCATGTGCCAAATACAAAATAAATAATGATAATTAATGCTGAAATATAAAACACAATAAATACATTTATTAAATAGTTTTATTGTCAATCATCTGTAATAAAATCATCTTGTTTAAGCTTTGGTAACATTTTAAGAATATTTATATTTTATATTATTCAAAAGTGGCCCAGTCCTCTTCCGTAAAACAGACACCTTTGACACAGGAACAAATTTTGCCAAATTTTTTTCAATCAAAAATGCTGAAGTGAGAGTTGGTGGTATTTAGCTAAAACAGCATATTTCAGGGGGTACTCCACTGTAAAGAGTTTGAGAGCCACTGCACTACACCATTACGCCGCCAAAATGATATAAGCAGATTTCCAAACATGCAGAAGATTTGCATGATCTCCACCTGACTAATTTGAGCAGCTTCCCTCTTCAATCCTCTGAAGGTTTATACCTGCTGGTATTTCCCCTCTTGTGCATTCTTTAAATGACATCTTTAAAAATGCATGTGCACCGGTCCACAACCCCCACGCTGAGAAGCTAACAAGGCAAGGGCAAATATTTACAATGTTGTTCTGAGGGTGGATTATCTGTAGACCAAAACTTGTTTGTATTAGCCGATCATATGCTCATATTGCTACAGAGGAAACACGTGTCCTCTGAATTTAACGTCTGTTTCATTCCTGGAAAAAAGGATCAGCTTGACAGGATCTGGCCCATAGCTCCTGTCTGAGATTTTCACCTTGTTTTTGCTGGACTAAGCAGATTTCTCAATAATATTCACCTCAAAAGATGGCCCGAGGAGAAGGAAAAATAGAAAGGAGTACAGAGCAGCAGTGAGATGAATAGACGCCAGAGAGAAAAAACAAGAGCGGAGGGGATATGAAGGCTTCTGCCACACTGAGCGCTTCCTTGTGTCAAATAAGCCTCATAGGCAAGTAGTGAAAAGGAGGCCACATTCCCAGGCCTTTGAGTTAAGCAAAGTGATTCCCTCCACAGATGGTTAGCCATATGTGCCCCCCCATCTGAACCCACCTCCGCACAAATCCTATACATGCTAAGTGTTGTGGCTGTGTGTTTTCCCTCCAGGATCAGTGCATTAGCAGAAAACTCCACAGAACAGAACAAAGAATGACAGAACCTGATCCAAATAACCAGTGCATACATCAGTAACAGTAGGTGGTTTCGTGTTTCTGAAGGTGCAGGAGTCTACAGATTCATGTTTACATCCCGGGTTGGTGTGGCGTGCTGTACGAGGCGTCCTCTCTGGGTAGTACCCGAGGCCAGGGCTTCTGTTATCATGGCAATTAGCTTTTGTTGCCGGGGTAATTGTTTCATCCTGCTGGTTCACAGTGGAAGGCACCCGAACAGACCCGGACAAACGGTGAGTCATTCAACACAGCCCAGCAGTTCAGATTCATTACGCCTTTGTTTACTGTGCTAACAGCTAAATGTTAAAAAAACACTTGGGTTACCAAAGCTGGAAAGAAATGAACTGTCAGCAAAGGCCTGTTCATGTTCTACAAATGTTACAATCACAGTGTCGTGACAAAGTTAGGATGAAAATCATTGAAAGATCCAATTTCAAGGGTTTGTTTCTTGAACTTCAGTTTTACTTTCTGTAATTCGCTCACTCTTGCCTCTTAAATGTGGTTATTTTCTGCTTTCTTTCCTCTACTCAGCATCTTTAAGACATTTGGGGATGTCATTTTGGGTTTAAGGAAACACTCTCTCATCATCTTCTAACATATTATAGACCTGCAACTAATCAGTTAATCTAAAATAGGTTTCTATAATAACCCATAAAGACCCAAACAGCCACCGGTGACACAAACCATCTACAGATATATGCTGTTAAATACCTGTTGATCCACTAATCCTACCAATCCATGCAAATAACTGGTGTAAAATACAGTTTGTCATCTTTTCACGGTCATCAGATATAACCAGTTTGGAAGTTTAGAGGCTCCGTAGTTACCGTGGAAACACCGTCATCTTCTACAACACTGATTCACCAGTAAAACCTATGGAGTTGGATCAGTGACAGTGGATGGAGACACTCGTTTTTACATTCCGTTAGCAATATCTTTGCTGAAAAAGTAACTTTTTCTTAATTTTTCTCTGTTTTGATATAATTAATTGTAAATTTACTCTGAGTTTTCATGAACATCTACATGATCTATGAATTCAAAATAGGAAAAAACATGATTTACATGAAATAATGTAAAATAAAGAAGATAATATTGTTTAAAAATGGTGGTGGTATATCAGTTAAGAAAGGTAGAAATAGAGAAAAAGTCATTTAGGAACTGCCACAAAAGTAACACTGGGTCTTTATGGGTTAATCAGTGATGAACTTCAGTGTTAGTTCGATCAACTACAAGATTATTATGTAGTCCAGTAGCATTTCCAGTCAAAGGTAAATAAAGCCCTATTCACGCAGGACTGTTGTAATAACTGCAGAGGTCATCTGTGATCATAATCTCATGAGAATCAGCCACATCTGTAATTTATGAAGCAAAAATTCCATCACAAATTACCTGCTCTATTTCAACAAAAACAAATAGTGATAATAATTGTCCTGTTTGAACTGGCATCTGTGTAATTTAGTGGGATATGCAATATATTTTGTTATCTCCGTATATTTATTCAGCCTATTTCCACGTTAAGGACAAAGGATGCTCCTCTGGTGATGATTAATAAAAGTTTTAAGAATACTTTAGGTGGAAATCCAGGAGGATCATGTCACATATAATAAGGATGATCAATGAAAGAGCAAACTGAAATTTGCCTTATGGTGTAACATCTGAAAGGATAGACGAATGACAGGCACGAGACCTACAGTAAAGAACATTTTCTGTATTGAAACAGCTATCTGTAAGTGGTGAACCTGCATTTAACATCAGAACAGAGGAATAATGTCATGTGTGAATATTCTATATGAAACACATACATAGGGCATAATTTACAAATCAGAGGTCCACAGGTTATACTAGTCTCATGCTCATAGGCTTAAGCAGACCATTAACACACTTTATTTTTATGTATGAACCAATAACCATTATAAGTAAATGCTCTTTAAGTAGATTTCCCATCTCATGCAACTAGTTTCAGTAGAAACTGTAACCCAGAATGTTGTAACAAAAACTTTAATGTGTGAAATACCTTAGAGAAATGCTGCCGTTTTTATATTACAAAGTATTAAACCCTCTTTGTTGGAGAAACTGCAATTTCATAGCGGAGATGCTGAATTCTGTAGAGATTTATGAAATTGAGCGAAACTAAAATTAAGTCACTGTTCAGCATACAACGGCAGAGCAGAAACGTTCTACTGGCTGTGTGAGCGGGTAGGAAAATATTAAAACTCCCTGAGAAACTGAACTGCCAAACCTTTAAGCTTTGAAGAATGTGCCTTTAGAAACATGAGCTGCGTATAAATCTTGTTTAATATAAGGGGAATCGGGGAGTCCCAGTGGATCCGTGGTCTAAGACCCACAGCCTTCACCTCCTCTCTGTTAGTTTCTCCACTGTCACATCACGTACACAGATAAAGAAAATTAACCCTGATTATTTGCTACATCTTCGACGTGCAGCTGTTGATCTGCGCAGCTCGAGGCCACTTAATTTATGCAATTAATCAATTCGTTTCACACTAATTAACTTGCACAAAAAAAAATCATAACCTCCTGTATAATGACAGGCAGCTAATATGTAAGCACCCGCTGCAGCTTCCTGTGCAGTAGAAGGGATCATCACACAGCTTTATGCTTCCCTGGTTGGTGCTGAGGCTAACAGACACACAGTCGGTGTCAAAAAGGCTTTTATTACTCAGTTATGTCACATAAATACACACTCAGGGAAGCCCAAAGTGGGGCCTGTGGGCCACGTTTGGCCCACGCTCCTGTAATAACCATAAAACATTTGATCTTTCTTCCCTCCTTTTTTTATTTTTTTGTTTCAGTAATTATGTTTTTAAAAAATAAAAGGAATGATAGTCACAAAATGTTTTATTTGAAGTTTTAATGCTCTTTTAATATTATTTTTAATGAAGAAATGTACATGATTCTTAAATAACTGGTTCTGAGTCAGCCAAGATGGAGTAGTTGAGGTAGTGGCTGAAAATAATTTAAGAAAAACTGACGACTACTTTTTTTTTTTTTTTAACATAAATAAATTCTGCAACAGCATTTGTAAACGTAAAACTGAAATTTTCACTCTTGATTACAGAAGGTGGGATATTCCCTTAGTCTCAAGTACCAAAATTATTTACGATTTCTCTTCATATTAAGCAACTATTAAGCTCAGTTTTTATCATTTAAAAATGTTGTTTTACATTGAGAATGTTAATTTCCTGTCAAATCTATTTTAAAGGCTCAATATTTGCATTTGTAGAAGCTTGTTCGTTTGTTTGTTAGCTGATGTTGCCTACATCTGTGATAACAGTGACAACATTTTTTTCATCAGTGACTTTTCTATGTTTCTGTACAGCAACATCAGTTACCCATAGACTGTTTATAAAGATGGACACGTCTGAAAATGAAGCTAAAACATGTGAATCTCCCCCTAGTGGCTGGCTGCAGCATAAGTAATAAATCCCGCCTCTTTCATGTTACTGAATGGGACTTCAGCCAAACTAAAAACTCAATGTACACACAATATTATAATTTTTCCCAAAGAGCTTTTTAGGTAGATTTCAGAGGAACTCATGATGATTTTCAGCAATTTTTACCCCTCGACCAACTTCGGGCCGATGTGGTATTGTGATTGTTTTGCCGTCTGACTGTCCGTCCGTCCATCTGTCCATTCAACAATGTAATTGCATTATCTGAAGAATGCATTGAAATATCTGCACCAAATTTAAACTGCGGATGGCATGGAGCAGAAGCCGACTGAAAATAGGTCACCTTGATCCTTGATACTTTTTCAAGGTCAAATGGCGACATGTCCTTTCAACGACGTAATCAGATTATCTGAAGAACGGATTGAGATTTCCGCACCAAATTTACACAAAGACAATCTAATGTAAATTCTAGGGCAGTAACTTTCAACAGAATCTTACACTATATTTGGCCGAAGGGTATCAAAAGTGCGTAGCACGTTATGTTTAATTATTGTTTCAGTTATTTGGCGTTACAAAAACAGATGATTGACAAGTGGAATGCCCAGTCAGTGCTTGCAAACCAATCATGTGGGCAGGAGGCAGATAACACGTCTACTATGGTCTGGGTTCTTGGAAATACTCTGCCAGAATAACTGAATATTTCCATTATGCAGCAGCAAGATTGTTGCCCCCTTTGCTATGTAAAAGAACAACCTCTAGGCTACAGCTACACCCTGAAAATAGCAATTTTGCCCAAGAAACATGCATTTTTATGCTTTTAGTCTTTTTAATACCATAACTCACATGCACATATTCCACCAACACTTCCTTTCTGACTCTGTTTTGCAAATTCCCAGTTGTTCATGAACTAGCCAGACAACCCAGCTAACGTTTACATCTATTCCAGTAATAGTGAAGGGTGCCAGACCTATCTACAGCACTGGCACAGAGCTAATGGAGAGTGTAGATAGATCTGGGTATCTGAGAGTATCTCTGCTATGCAAGTGGGGGCGCAAAAGCAGCATGGAGGTCCAAATATTTACATACTGGGAGGAAACGACCAGAATCAAACCTGGGCTGCTGTGGTAAGGCATGTTGCACCAACTACAAGGGTTGCCAACTCCCTGAAAAAAAAAAAAAAATAAGGGACACCTCCAACAGCCTTCACCCCTCCCAAGGTGGTGAATTCATTTAGCCTTTTTTGTGTGCGTGAAAAAGCCCTTTTCAGCTCAATACATACTTTTGTTTCTAAATATGGGACGATTCCTTTTTTCAAGGACGGTTGGCAACCCTGTGGACCACCAACCATCTTTATCTACCTTTAACTTAAGTAAAGGTAGTTAACACCCACAAGCCCAAGACAAGACAACACTATCACTTAGAATCAACGTCTGTTCTTGTCCCTTCATCGAAAATAATTCCAGCCCCTCTTGCTCTAAGTTGTTGATCATCAGCTGCGTCTTTCTGCTGAGTTTGAGGTGTGTAAACTATTCCTGCAGACTGACAGACTTCCCTGAAATGGCCTCTTTTTGTGAGACTAAATCTGTTTCCTCTGTGTTGTCATGTGCTGCCACTCTTTTTCAAAATGGAACAGTAATACATAATTATACACCCACACACAGTATATTATTGAACCCATACTGTACGTACACCCAAAATAACAGTCGCTGATATTTTTAGTAGAAGGCCAACTTGGGGCAACAGAAACACACACACTCACAGATTGGTTACTGCGTATGGATTCGGTTAGATGTCTGTTATTATTTTGCACACATGTGGATTACAGCCTCTCAGGTTCACTGGATGTCTACGAGCCACCGCCTGTATGGCATTTGGGTGGGGGTGTATACGTTTACAGTATAGATGCTTGTGTGCATGTGTTTGGGTGGGTGCAGGGGTCGCAGCAGAAGGAAGAGGTCTGTCTGAGTGGATGGATTAGAGACAGAAGCATGCAGGCAGATCATTACCTCACTGCAGTCTTAAATCTAAATTAACCAGGACTTAACTCCCGTACAAGACCTCTAATCTGCTCCACGGGGAAAGTACTGTTCACAAGCACAAGGAGGGAAGGAGGCCTGGAGGAACTAAAAACAGCACAAGGCAGCTTTATGGCTGAGAAACGGTGTGAAGCCTGCTCATTTGTAAATGAGCAAACTAAGCTCAGTTATCTTGGCTGGAAGAAACCGGAGGCATTGCAAAATTATTGCCATGTTTGATGCAACACATTTTTAATTACAGAAGAAACATAGACATTCATGAAGAGCTTTTACGTGACTATATTTCACATTTTAAACATCCTGTGTATATTGTACTGAATGCAGATTTTTCATCCTAAATTCAGTTTTTACTTCATGCCAAAAAATCTGGTTTAACATTAACATAAATGGGAAAACTAATCAAATGTTTGCAATTTATTAGCATAAACCCCTTGAGATGTACTACGTCATTTAAAGCAGAATAAAAGACAAGCTGATGCTCTTACAGATCATCCGCTGGGTGTTCACTGCGCTGAATTTTCGAGCTTAGCAAAAATAATGATCTGCATGGGTAAGTGTCGTCCTCTGAAAGTCATGCACTGCAGCAGACTGACAAACAAACAACTCTGATCTCTAGTACATAAAACTTGTGACAAATCCCATTAACGTGATGCTCACAATCTATTAAAATAAATAATTTGAATAGATTTCTGATAAATAGCTTAATAAAATGTCAGTTTTCAGAGAATTTTGAGAAATGATGTCAAAAAATGTGTGTGGTGTAACCTTTTTTTTTTTTTTTTTTAAATTGTGTACCATTTTTATTTAAAGCTGCTTGAAAAAGGTGACATAATAAATAATAAAATAATAGAAAAAGAATAAAACACATTCTGATGGTACACTGGAAAAATCTAAGTCTTACCAAGTGTATTTTTCTCATTTCTAGTCCAAATATCTCATCACACTTTAAATAAGACAGAATCACCTACAGAGTAACTTTTCAGTGAGATATAAGAACTGATTTTTAAACAATAGATCTGAAAATTTTATTTTCAAGAAATCTTACCAAGATAATTTTTTTGTTCCATTGGCAGATCCACTGTCTAAAAATAAATTCTTATACCTCACTGAAAAGTTACTCTTTAGGCAATTCTGTCTTATTTTAAGTGTGAGGAGATATTTTGACTAGAAATGAGAAAAATACACTTGGTAAGATTTTGATTTTTGCAGTGTAAGACCTTATGACCTGTCTGAATAACGTCAGTACAATGTAGACGGAAATGGCAAATATGTCATTTCAGCTGAAAATAATGCACGGGTGGCACCAGAAACAACAACAGATACAAGTGGATATCCAGTGTTTCATTAGTGGAATAACATTCAACTCATTATCTTTGACATCCTCAGCAAAAGGCTTCAAACCTCTGTAAAAGTGTCCGTTTTGGGTTTTACTACTTAACTCCAAGACTCTGGCTTTTCTTCCTCTGACAAAGATGGATTATTCTGGTTTCTACAACAGACCGTTATGAACAATGGTCTTCAACAAAAGCACAGTTGGCTCCTCATGAGAAACTGACAAACTGTCAACTAAATAAGCATCATTGCTACATGTTTATGCTTGGGGTCCTTTTGCCAGTTGGCAATCTACGACTTGGAGAAAGGATGGAGTAAGTATCAGTGTGACAGTGACTTTTATTTATTTATTTTTTTTACATTTTGTGAGTGCCATAGGCTGTTGTGATATAAACCTGATAGATTCCTGGCTGTCTGATCAGTTGTGTTTAATCTTTTCAATAAAATGGTCATTGAATAAAGAAAAACTAATACATTTGTGAAATCTGTCAACTTCATTAAGTGTCAAAGTGGAGTACTGGTTCTGATTTTTATGACACTATGCCATTTGACACTGTTTTACCTTCTGTAATAAAAAGGTTCAGGTCAAAGGTTAAATTTGGCCTCTACATTTGACCCATCCTTAACATTAGCAATTAACATTAGCATTAGGGGAGAATTAACACACACACACACACACACACACACACACACACACACACACATATATATACCTGTTTTTGATAACTGTGGTAACCAGAGAACCCAGAGGACACCCCCACAGATAGGAAAAATGTGTAGAAAGGTAGAGTCTAACCAGGAATCTAACCTACAACCCTCTGGCTGTGAGGTGAACTACTAACCACTACACTAACACACTACCTAGGTGTGTAAAAATGGTACAAATGTCATTCCTAATCACATAAAACCATGATAAATCCAAAACTGCATATTGTAACTAGAGATACACTGATTAATCAGACTTTCTTTTTTCAAACTATTGGTATCATTAGAACTTAGATGGATAATATCAGGCTTCTCGACTAGAAATACAAACTTTTGGGGAAATTATAACTTAGAAAATGAATATTGCTCCCTTTTTACAGTTAGTTTGAGTCAGAGTCAGATTATATATAAAGATATTCACTGTTTGATTTCATATTCAGTTCAATAGTTTAACAGTTTGTAAAGGAGTAAAAGATGTCAATTTATGGCTTTATTTTTTTACTTAGTTTATTTTTTCAGGAACAGGGAGATGTGTCATTATATTGGTCAACTATAAAGGGATCATATTTATCTAAACCCACTTTTATTAGTCTTTGGATCATTTATTTGTGTATTTGGACCCTGATAGTTCATACAGTTTGAATTTGAACCCTCCAGGTGCTGCAAAGCTATTTTTAGATTCATTCCAGCAAAATTGAGTGGATTTCTACAACTTGTTTTAATCCCTTCTTAATTTATTACATTTTATAACTAGTTCTGTCACGACATTTGCACATATAAGGTCAAGACTTCTGATGAATATTTCTCCGAGTACGACATAATTGTTTATCAGCAGCAGTGGTTGTAATAAAAACTGAAAATCTGTCCAAACTTCAAGCCGATTGCCTAATTCAGACCCAAGCATAGCATTTACAATTTATGTAGACCACAGGGAATTGTTTTAAAATGCATAATTCAATTTAAAAAAAGCAAAATATCACTCCTTTAACAAACCCAATACATGCCTTTAAAACTTATTTTTAACATTTTAGTGTTGTTTTTTTGTGCCAGCTCTTGTTACTCATCCATAAATGTATTTGTTCTCCTGTAATCTCACTTTGGAACTGACTACAGAACATTTACCCAAGATGAAAACCTACAACAATGAAAACCAAGTCAGTAAATACAGTAACTTATACCACTCAGTGTTTTTTCAGCCGCCAACAGTGAACATTTCCACTACACTTGTTACAAATATGCCAAGTTCCATGTTTGTTCTGTCTCCACCAAAGGCCTGTAAATCTGTCGAATAAAACCAAGCTCCATATTTATATTTCGACCGTGATTATTAATGATATTATTCCAGCAGCTCCTCATGACTAAGACCACAATAATCGGGGTTTAAGACCTGAGCTTTAATGGCCTTAAATATCTCCATCTCCTGCACTAATGGAGTCCAGCTCACAGCAACACTTTTACATACCATCACTTAGAAACTCATAATCTACTGTATCTATAATGTCACCAAAGCCTGAGTATTGTCCAGATTGTGGTCTCTGTTCAACCCCCCAGTGTGCACATCTGACCTCTGCCCTTCTGATACGTAAGTACAGTGAAATGTTGCAGAACGGGTGAAAATTAAGCCCTGAATGGTCGACAAAGAAAGAGAGCAGAGCGCCGCGTTCTTAATGGCATTAATGCAAACTGCATTAATGTGCTTATGTTCTTAGCTAAATGTCCCAGTTGTCGTGTGCAAAAAGCTCAGTCTCATACCATGATGTATCAGTTTTCAGAGCTGCTGCTTTTACATTTACATATAACCTACTGACAGGAAATGCATGACCTACATACTGTTTTCCCTGGACTGTTCTACATACATAGAGGATCAAGGAAAAGGGGACATCATACACTGTTCAGATAAAATGTATAATAAAACGGGCAATAATCGTTTCTTTTTTGTCAGATTTTTAGCTCTGAATATCAAAGTTATTAGTAAAAAGGTGTAATGATGCAAATTTTACCAGGAATGACAAAAAGTGAGATAAGACAACAAGACAAAAATGATGCAATAAGATAAAAAGTATGTAAAAGCTACAATATGTTGAAAATAATGTAGAAGATGCCATAATTTACCTAAAACGCAACAAGAAACAGACTGTAAGTCAGTTTTGACGGCAGGTCAGTCAGTGGTGTTTTATTGTGTACATTTGTATTTAAATCCAAGTATTTCATGTGTAGTTGGTGATTTTTTTTACTGTCTTCTGTCTGTGATTGACACACTAGTCACTTTTCCATAGATCCTCAAATTGCGCGAATATAACTTGCGCATAAATATTTACCCAACGGAAAAAAACAAGCATTTTGCCAAAATTGTTGTTTTTCGATGAAAAGTTTTTGCACTGGCAAGAGGTGGTTATTCGGTCATAGCGCAAATGGTACATCATGCAAAACTGCAATGGAAAGACCTTTTTCAGCACCTAGTCACGTGAACAAAAAAAAAAAAAAACGATGTTGACGGATGTTACAATAAGCGAAGAAGAAGAGTTTTAAAAGAAGCATGGTATGTGTGGACACACCAGGAAACGGAATCATTTTTTTTAATTTAGTACGGGATAGAGAGGTAATATATAATAATAATGAATATATCTGTAAATCAACACAATATTTATGTTCGTTGCCATGTTTATGGAATGACTTCTCATGTCATCTCGCGATAATAAATTAACAAATGATCACATTTGTGATTTAATGGAAAAACTGACATTACACACTTCTGTGTTTTCAACAGTAAATATGGGTAAAGTTTTGCACAAGATGTCCGATAGAAAAGTGACTAGAGACATTCAAGCAAAGTGCACTTAATTCAACCCTGTTTTGATGGCAGGAGAGTCAGTAAAAATGTAAATTCGTGCAATCCGTGTTGCAAATTTGGGTTCCTGCAACCACCGTTTTCTTTGATTTCTCAAACATATAAAATAAAATATGGGCAAATTTGACCCGGGCTTAAAAAAATTCTATTTAGGATGGTTTTACGGCTGCTGAATGTCAAATGTCGGGTCTGATTTTCAGCTGCATGTAAAACCTCATTGTCCTTTAGTATAATTAAACATCTCCATCCCGTCCTCCCCTCTCCCTTGATAACCCACCAGCCAACAGAACTGTTTGATCCCACAATTCTCATCAGAGACGGTGGCAGCGACAAAAACCTCTCCTCTCCTCTCCTCTCCTCTCTCCTCTCCTCTCCTCTCCTCTCCTCTCCTCTCCTCTCCTCTCCTCTCCTCT
>JAPQRP010049593.1:0-12726 GCA_037367295.1 Apogon hyalosoma | reverse complement strand
GGAACATTCTGAACATCCGACCGCAAAAGTTTCTCTGAGCCAAGTTTTTTCTTTCGCGGTCGGACTTTTGGAACATTCTGAACATCCGACCGCAAAAGTTTCTCTGAGCCAAGTTTTTTCTTTCGCGGTCGGACTTTTGGAACATTCTGAACATCCTACCGCAACAGTTTCTCTGAGCCAAGTTTTTTCTTTCGCGGTCGGAGTTTTGGAACATTCTGAACATCTGACCGCAAAAGACTCTCAGAATGTTCCCAATGTCTGATCATAAACTTGGCCCAGAAACCCCTATTTTTTCAGAGTCCCAGAATTACATTCTCAATAAACCTTGTCATAAGAAATCTGAATGTGAGAGTTTGTGTATTTTTTTTTTGTTTCATTGTAAGAGTTTTTGCTTGCACTTGTGGGATGTTTGACTACCACTGCCATCGGGGTGACTGTGTACTTCAAGATCTTTCCCACAGATCTCAAATAAAGAGTAAAAGTGAGATGTGAATGAACGGGCCAGGAGATTAGGTACACGAGCTATGCTTTATTGTAGACAAAAAAACCCCAAAAAAAACATAATACAGAAAAACAGAAAATTTCACACATACTGTTGTCGCGACACACTCTCCAGTGGGAAATGGACAGCTTTAACAAACAGAGTCACGGTACACAAGTACAAGCTGAAAAGCGACGGATCAACAGCGGTGCTTCACGACGTGATCCTTCCAGCGCTGGATATCATCACGCTCTCACATCCAGTCGAGCTAGGTCCCCTTGTGTGCTGCGTGTATCCGGGGCAAAATCCTTTGGGTGTAGAACCCTCAGGGCACTGCCGCTGCCTTTTGGCTGGCTATGGAGACCCACACTATCGCTTCCCGATGATCTCCTCCAAAACAGGACGGATTCACCGAATCGCAGTTGTGTCGAAAACCAATTTGGATGTGGACTCATCACTGAAAAGGCGAAGGCTGTGTATGTGGAAGATCTCGTATTGTCATCGGTACAGGCTGAGCTTACGCCTCCTCGGTTTCTACTATACATTCGAGTCTAGAACCCGTTTGAAACGAAGTCCTTTCCAGGACGCAGCAGCCGCTTCCCTCTTTGGGCTTCGTGTAGAGCTTTGCGCATTCGTCATCCTGACGAGCTCCCCAGGCGAAGACAGGCCGTTTTCATCCCCTCGCTGTTCAAAGGTTGCATAGAGAGAAAGAGAAGGAATACCCTTCAGTCCACACGAGATGAGCTGAGTGCTTCCCAGGACTCATATTTACTTGGGCCGGGTGGACAGTTCCCCCCCCTTTTTTTTCTCTTAGATACCACGCGATTGGCGACAGGGGTCCGTTGAGCTCATGCTGTATGTGATGGACTCACTTGCAATCTTCTTGCATTATGGAATCCCGGTGTGTTTCCATTAATTCTTTTGTCTCAGAGAGTTTGTCAGGTTTTGTTTTTGCCCTAAAAAAAAAGTAGAAGCGCCTGCGGAAAACATGCCCACCACACGTTCATCATCTCTGTGCAGAAAAAGGACCCGAGACGAGTCGTTAGGCCAGTGCAATGACAGTTCCCACATGACCATGATAGTAAACTTGAAACGTGAAATCCTGGAACTCAACAGGTTGCTGGATTCGGAGCGCAAACAGTTGACCGAGACCCTCTGCGAGAGAGCGGCATTCGGTGCCGCTTGTGTGAAACGGGAAAGGGACCGCGAGGTGGACGAAGGACAGGGGCGAGATGCGGTCACGGTAAACGAGACCCAAACCGCATGCAGGAACGCTCTCTACGAACTCGAGTTGTGTAAAAAGGACCTGGAGGATACGAGAGAGGCCCTGCGGGAAGCCTGCGAGGAGCGAGAAGCCTTGAGGGTGACGCTCTCAGAGAGCCGACGGACTACCGTGGATTTGGAGGAGGGAACGGAGAGCGGAGCGCGGCCGTGCAAGACCGAAGAAGAGTCGCACCCTCACTTGGACTGGGTAGGGAGACATTACCTCGCCGTGTCCCTACCAGAGGACCGTATGTTCAAACCCGGTCAATCTGTCACTCCGGTCGGGGTGTTACAGAAGCTGTTTGAGATGAGGGTAGGCGATAGACAGGCTCAGGCATTCAGTCTGCTGTTAGAGAACGTAAACATCATACTGTCTCAGCGTGAGCCCGAGTGGTACGCCAAACACTTTGCCTTCAGGAGAGCCTACGTGCGTGGCGACAAGTACAAAGTTACAGACAGGGTGGACACCGAGGACTTCGCGTGGCTTTTGTTCGAGTACGGGGCGCACACTCCGCTGATCGAAGTGCTCGCGGGGCTCCAGAGCGTACTGAACAACTCGGGAAAGGGAGGAGTGACGAACGCGGCTCTGTACACGAGCAAGATCGCGTACAGCTCGTACGCGACGCTGTTCAGAGAAATTGTGTCTGGGGGCTATGAGAGGTTCGCGCTCGTACGCGAGAGAGCTCAGAGGGTACGGGAGGCGAGCGGCGTCGTACGCGTGCCTCTCACAGCGGGCTTGACGGTGAGTCAGAGCGGTGAGTGTCAACAAGGAGGGTCCTGTTGTATCAAGAGCAGAGTGTTGCGCTCTGTGCTGGAAGGAATCGAGTCCCCTCCGTCTCATGTCAGCAGTGTGCGGGCAAGCGCGGAGGAAGAAAGCCACAAGGACCCTCTTCGCTTGGGACGGTCCATCGAAGAGTTGATGAACCGCGGAGGTCCCCGGAGTCAGGGTAAAGTGAGAACATCCTCCATTTATCGGAGAGATCGGGATAGGGCGGAGATGTCCAGTGTCTTACCTGGGCAGCCCATTGAAAAAAGGGTGCTTTTCGAGTCGCCTTGGGCAAACGGTCTATCGGACATGTAGCGCGCCTGTGTGTGAAGCGAAAGCGGAGAGGAGAGGGTATAGGTAACGATACCAGTAAAGGAGAGGGTGCAAGAGACAGAGAGAGAAGACGTACCTGACGATTTTTTAAAAACTTTATTTTTGTTTTATTTTTTTTTTGGGAAAATCGCTCAACTCATATCACGGACATGAGCGGGTGCTCCGAGCAACGTGCGGGACACGGGCTGTCGGCAGGGGTGTCCCAGAGCAAGAGGCCGCGTCTGGAAGAGACAAACCCGGGAACGAAAGCGATGCTGGCCATGTCCAGATACTGTCAGGAACAATGGGTGAGGAACATGGTGAAGCTGCACATGTCTCGAGGCGAGCGGATGAAACTGGCTCTTCTGAGTGGAGACGCCGGCTGCGGAAAGTCATACGCTGTATCGCTGCTGGAAAAGAAGCTCAAGAGCATGGACGTCAGCGTGGTCGTGAGCGCCATGACCAACAAGGCAGCGGGGACTCTGATGGAGGTGTGCTCTCTGGACCGCGTGTACACATTCCACAAAATGATGGGGCTCAAGCAAGACCTGTTGGACGACAAACTTTCCCTCGAAGACTTCGCGCGACTGTACAGTCGAGTACATTGGAACGCGATCTCTCTTTTCAACAGCTTGCGCCAGTCCGAACCCGAGCGGCCCGGCGGGGTGAACTCGCGACATTCTTGCACTCGACTAAGGCCGGAGTCCTGTGCGGTGTGCAGCAAAATGTTCGAGCGGATGAGGTCGTCCAAGAAATTTGCGGACGCGGACCCGCCGCCGTTCGTGGGCTCAAACGTGCTGATCGTAGACGAGTACGGGCTGATGAACGTCAGGCTGTTTGAGAGGATGTTGCGCTGCCTAGCGCTCTTCTACGGACAGGAGAAGGGCCCTCTGATAATCTTCTCAGGGAGCGTATCCCAACTGCAGCCCGTGGGGTCCAGTGTGCGCATTTGGGAAACTGAGCGCTTCGAAGGGCTCCTCTCTTCTTCCACTCCGCTCTTTGTCAACAGGCGGCAGTTCAAGGACCCGGGTTACGCGGAGGCCTTGACGTACCTTCAGTTCAACACGGTCACGGAGGAGTCCCGGCGCATTTTCCAGAGCCAAGTGTCTGTCAGCGAGCTCCACGTTATGGACCCGTGCTGTGAACCCGAGAAGCTGCGTGTCTTCCACCAGGACCAGCAGCAGATTACGTACACGACGGCGTACATGAAGAAGGTGGAACATGAGGCTCGCATGGGGGAAAAGTTTCTCAGCGTGACTCGGAACCGCTTCTCTCGCAGAGGACCCGCGGCTTGGTACGAAGTGCTGAAGCAGGCTGCACAGACACTACCCAAGCTCTTTTCCGTACCCAAGTATCGCAAAGGAGTCCGCTCGAAGGAAAGGGATTATCTGGCACTGGACAAGCTCTGGGTCGGTTGCAAGGTGCGAATGATCTGGCACATGGACGTCAACGGTATAGTCGCTTGCAACAACGCGACGCTCGCGTCTTCGGCTAACCCGTGGGGCAAGCAAAGCGGAAAGAATTCCGCAGTAGACATGGAAGGTGTGGTGCAACGCATCGAGTACAAGCCCCGGAGCCAGTTCAACGAGTTCTACGTCGAGGGGGCGCAGACGGGAACCCTGTACAGGGTTTCTCCTTCCCAATGGAACTGCGTCAACTGGACGGTGACGACGCACCCGCTGGCCTGTCTGTTGGCCATGAACACGTACGACTGCCAAGGCTGCACCGTGACGGGGAAGGTGCTCTACCACCCACCCAAAAATTTCTCCATGTCACCGATAAAGCCGTCAGTGTACGTTGTGCTCAGTAGAGTGGTGATGAGGGAGAATCTACAAATGACAAACTGTAACTTCGCGGAGAGGGTCGGAACCGTTCCGTTCTACGACGACAGGCTCGTGTCTTACCGCAAGAGGGTGGAGATGAACTATTCCGCTTGACCTGAGCCGAGCGAGCGTTTGTACGCTGAGCTCACCAATAACCTGAAACAACGAGACTTTGCTGAGGAACCACCCGCTTCATTTGTCCGCGGAAAGGCGAATGTTAAAAAAAAAAGAAAGAAAATAAACTAACTATTCTGTTGTTTTTCCTAAGCCCGGAGCCGACCGCTCGCTACCCGCACTCGTCCCTTATTCACTCCCCTTATTCACTCCGTGCGGTTCAGAGCGGGGTACCTCCGCCTCCTGCTTACACAATGTCCGAGTACGTCTACAGAAGCTACTGGTGGACTGGCGACACAAAGGATCGCTGGGTTGAGATCGTGTCCCTGACGGCTCTGTTGGTTACCGTTTGTGGGCTAGTGTTGATCGTTCACAGGATCTGCAGCGGACGCTCTTCGGCCCGTATTCGCAAACCACGCTCCGATCTACACTACCAGCCTGTTCCTATTATCTACCCGTTTGACGATACCCTGCCGGAGAGCGATCAATGCTGCAAAGACGATGACGATACAACCGGGTACGATGTTCCCGAGCGGTTCGAGGAAGAACGTCTTCTCCCGCAACCCTCGTGACTCCGCGCCTCTGATCCTCTGTCTCACACTCCTCGTCGACATCGGCAGAAACCGAGAAAGATTGCAGCTGTGTCCCGTGAAATGGATTCCGCGGAGCCAGAGAGACGAGGACGATCTACGAAGCCCGGAAACCCCGGAACCTCTATCTGGACTGTAACCCTAACACATGCCGCTGTGGTGCCGTGATTTGTATACCTGTGTATCTTGAAATAAAAAAAAAATGTGTGTTGTACAATTAAAACTGTGTTTGGTAATCATTTTTGTCTTTCTAATCCTGGTAGTATCCATTTCATTCCGCACACAAAACTCAGAGAAGGGGAATCTTTGGGGCACATAGAAAACTTTATTCATTCTTACAAACACATTATGTACAAAGGTAACATGTTTTCTCTTTCTAATCCTGGTAGTATCCATTTTATTCCGCACACAAAACTCATAGAAGGGGACTCTTTGGACCACAGTAAAATAATAAAACTTTATTCAATCTTACAAACACATCAAGGTATGTACAAAGGTAACATGTTTTCTACAGCATTTTATATCCTCTCTTTCTAAAATTCGTATGTACAACTCCTCCTCCTCCTCCACCTCCGCTGCCTCCTCCAAAGAAAAACATGTATCCCATACCCGCCGAGAGCGCGGTGCACCATCCCATGAGTACGGCTATAGAGGTCCACAGGGCAATGTCGCTAGCAAACCCCGAAAGCCACCCTCCGAACGTGACTCTTGCGGCAGTCATCTCTTCGTATCGCTTGTCGAACTCTTCTAGGCTTCTCGTGATGTTTTCCAAGTCCTCTTGCACGTGAATAAGGTTTACGCTGGTGTTGATGGCCTGCAGCAACTTCGTTTCGGGTATTTCCGGGAGACCGTATTTCAGCAGATCCGCGAAGGACACGGGTCCGTCCGATATGTGCGGTCTGGAGAAGGGCTTGAGCGGAGGAGACTCGATGTCCACCGCTACCGAGCCTTCCATCCAGGTGAATTTCTTATCCTGGTAGCAAATCCCTCGGTGACAAGGGGAGCACACAGTCTTGCACTCGTCGGGATCCTCGAGGCATCTGAGATACTTCCCGTGAGGCTCGGGCTTGTGACAGTACTTGCCGTGACATTCGGAAGGCCGGTAGTACTTGCCGTCTATCAACCACACCTTGTAGTCTGGCCAGCAAGGGACTCCGTCCGTGCTCATCTTGGGCATGGGTATGATCCCACGGACCACGGTCTTCTCGACGGTGCCCGGGACGGAATGCACTATGAAAATCTTTCTGTCTTTGTACAGGGCCGTGCCGATGGTCGGGAACTCGGTGAGGCCGGGATGTTCCTGCATGACCGCGAGACCGCTGGGGCAGCTCCCCGAACGTTTCGAGGCTATCTGCCTCAGGCAGTTTTCCACTCCTCTGGCCATGAATTTGGTGTACATGGCGGCCTGCATCATCTGATGGGTTACGCTTTGCATCTGAGCGTACCACATTTGGTAGCTGGTCAAGACCGAGAACTTTACGTTGGTGTCTCGCAGAGCCGCTTCCGTGTTCCTCATCATCGCGTCCCTCATCATGGCGAAGTTACCGTTGATGATGTCGTTGTTCTTCTGTATCTTCTCCTCCTGTTCGTCGATCCTTCCGTTGACCAGGGCTATGTTGGTGTTGAGTTTGTTACTGACCTCGACCATCCGGTTCGACACGGAGACGTACGAGTTCTTGAGGGAGTCCATCTGCTCCTCCAACGCGTCCACTCTACGGGAAACGTGCCACGCGAGCCCCAACGCCGCGCCTCCCATCACCATCCCGAGAAACCTTTTGTGTCTGGCTCCGCGGCCTCCGCCGTTCCCCCGCGCCTTCTCCAGCTCGAGGAACGGGGGCGCGTTGTCGGGCACTTCGTACATCTTAGACTTCTTCTCCTGCAAGGCCAGTTGTTCGAGGCCTTCCCTCATCAGCTCCCCGGCCCTGCGGGCGTCATTGACGATCTCGTGAGCCGTGTTGCAGAGCCTGCCGTAGTCCTTCCTGCAGCTGTTGTCTCCTCCGCATATGGCGATCAGACAGGGACGCAGGGCGCTCACGTCGTAATTGACGCAGCTCACGTTGAGGTTGATGTAGTCTATGCCCGGGGTGAAGTTCGAGACTAAGTAAAGCACGTCGACCGGTTTCACTATCACTCCGAATTCCAATTCGACCATCGGTTTGTCGACCGCGTAGCCGTCGTCCACGGACACCACGTTCACGCTGTGCGCGGTCTCCCCGGTGTTGAGGGTGGCGCACACCTTGTTCACGGGCGGCACGTACTCCACGACTTGCTCCGTGTCCAGTATTCCCACCATGTAGTGATTGCTGTCTGTCGTGGGTATTAGGGTGTTGATGTTGATAGCCAGCTGAGGAGGCTTCGCAGAGACCCCCGCCTTTCTGCTGGGCTCTCCGGGGGTACACGACTCGAGCTTATACAGATCGGCTACGAAGATCTTATCGTAGCTGGTGCTGTACAGCTCCTTGTAGGGCTCCTTGAATACACCCAGCGCCCCGTGAGCGGCCACGAGCCCGGGACACACGATCGTGTTACTCAAGCCTATGTTGTACTGGGGGTCCAGACAGTTCTTTGAACCTGAGGCGGGGTCCTTGTATTGGGCTTCGGGAATTTTGACGACGATGTCGTCCAGCTTGACGACCCGGCGGTGGCCGCCTGAGGATGAGGATGAGGATGAGGAACGTCTGCTACGATGAGAGTGCAGGTTAGCACCGGGTGCTACCGCCGTTGCCGCTGCCACGTCGGTGGATATGCCCGCTGCTATTTGCTGCCTCTTCCAGTCTCTCAACCTGTGCACGGCTGATGTTATACCCAGTATTGCCGGGGTGTTCGATCGAACTCCTCGTTTGAAATCCGAATCGACGGGGGTTACGACAAACTGGTTGATACCAAACGCGACCGCCACCAATTCAGGGAACCGTTTGAGAGTTTCAAAGGACGTAGAGGTAACGGTGACATTCACTATCATGTCCCGAGCCCACACGGTGACGCTGGAGCCCGAGCAACACTTAGTGTTGAGGTTCTCCTCGCACTTCAACATTGTGTTGGTTTCCATGTCGGCCAGGGAGAGTTCGCCCGTGATCTCCGGGGTCTGCCGCTGCGCGTCGTCATCCCCGTCGCTAGACTCGAGCGGGCTGATCTTAATACCCCCCGTGAGAGACAGGGTGAAGATTACTTTGTTTGCTCGGACTCCTCGCCTCAAGAGAGTCAAGAGGTACGATACCACCCCCTCGGAAGTGTTCGCCGCACTCCCGGGCACCCACATGTTCTGACAGCGACCGTATCGACTCATGTCGACTACACCCGGAGGCGTGACGAACGCGTCGAACGCGTTCCCGACTCGCGAGAAGTCTACGCGGTTCAGGAGCTCGAGAGATCTGGGCAGCCTGAGGAAGACTTTCTGCACCCCCCGTCTGGTCAGAGCCGAGGCGAGATTGACCGCGACCTTGGAAAAATTGGCGTCGCGCAACTTGGAGTGAGGACACGCGGACGCACCCCAGTCAGTCGCATCCAGCATGATGCCGGTCGAGTGCGTGGACACTCTCGCCTTGGAGAGCGTATTGGCCACGGTGAGCACGAACGCGGAAAGATCGAAGCGATCGGACGCGTTCGAAACGAGGCACTCGTCGAAAGACACCTTCATGATGACGTGACCCACTTCAGCCACCTCGTAGAAAGTGGGAACGTCGAGTTCGAGCAGCAGTCGGCCGTCGCCGTACACGGCTCTCTCCACAGAGAGGAGGGTCGCGTCACAGGAGGACGGTGCGAGGAATTCCCTGATCTCCACCGGCGTGGGCTTGTAGGCCGGGGCCCGGCCCCTTTGGCTCGTAGCGCTCGAGACCTCGCAGATGGCGATGGGGGCCGAGGCGGTGGCATCCGCGTTGGTTATGCCGGCCCTCTGGGCTCTAGAATAGCCCACGCAGAACCTGTTTCCTTGGGAAGAGAAACAGCTGTCCCCCAGCTGCGCGTAACAGGCGCCGAGGGCCTCCGCGTCCCCCAGGCCCACGTACGAGAGCACGCAGGCGTAAGGAGAATTCCGGAGAGTCAGTACGTCGTCCGTGTTGGGCCATTTTCTGCTTTTGACCGGCGCGTGTAGCGTTCTCCTCAGGAGCTTGAAAGCCGCGCACTGAGGATCGGGTCCGCAATCGTCCGCTGGATCCTCGCCGAAGTAATAGTCTCTGTTGCGAGGAGCGGCGTAGAGCAAAATCGATATCTTGTTCAAAGGCGTGCTTGCGACGACGCGGTCCGAACACTTGAACCCTCCGGGGACTTCGAGACAGGACGACCTGTCCAACTTTCTGACGAGACCCCCGAGCATCGAGCTTCCGGGTATCAACGTAGACGAACCGTCCGTCGGACCGGGTCTCCAGTGAGCGTAGATCATACCGGGGCAATAGTGGGTGCACGCGTCTCCCGTGCGGTTTGTAAAGTTTCCCACGGCCAAAGCGAAGCCGCTGCGGCTCTGACCCTGACACCAGCCCGTTTGCCCATTGCACGTGCTGATGGTGACCCAAGCGTAGGGAGCGTAACCGTAAGGTCGGTCGATGGAGGAACTCGTGAGCTGCACTAGCCACAATAGTGAGATTAAGCGCTTCATGTGTGGCAGAGGAGCTCAGACTGGCTTACGCAGATAGACAGAGAATGGGGATGCAGAGAAAGAAAGAGATGAAAAAGAGAGAGAGAGAGAGAGAGAGGGAGAGAGAGAGGGTAGAGATGGTCTCTAGTACTTTGTTTTGGTAAAAGATTACAACGAGGTACTCCTTGCAGCGGGGACTCCTTTGTTTTCACTAGCGTGATTGTGTTTCATCAGAGCCTGACATGTGGCAGCGAGACCCATGAACTGTTTGACGGCATCGTTGTGAACTTTAGCCGCATCCAGGTCCGGGACAAAAAGCGCTCTTCCCATGTGCGTCGTGATGCGGTGCATGACGCGAAGAGAAGCTGCGTTTGCCAGCGAGTACGACTTGCTGATCAGGTCCACCGACATGTTCTGTATTACCCCGATGACATTTTCATCCCCCGCGGTGTGAGCCAAGTGAACGTTAACTTGCTCCTCCGTAAACCGGAGGTTGTAGGAGTTTAGGTAGCCCTTCACCTCGTGGGGCTTAAGCACTTTGATGGAGCCCAAAGTGTTCTTGTCCAATTGGCGACACAAGGAGCAGTTCGCGCCCTCGTTTGCGTACTGCACGTCCGCTATCGAGGGGTGCTCACGAGCCTTGAGGGTCATGTACAGCATAGGGTACTGTTTTCGAAGGAAGCCGTCGTCTTCGCACTCGGACCCCAGCGTTTCCTGGCGCTGCCTGGGCTCGGGGAACATTTGGAAAATAGCGTCAGATGCCATGGCCGAAGAGTAGCCCGGATTCGATCGTGACTCCGAGCTTCCTCGCTCGTCTCCTGCGAGGTACGCGGCTCCGCGGTCGGGCCCGACGCGATTACTAACACGGAGTTTCGCTCGAGACTCCTCTTGTTCGTCGCCTTCCTCGATTAGTTCTTCTTGTTCTCGTCCCTCCCGCGTTCTTCTTCTTTCTAGGCGTCCGGTGTGCACAAATTCACTCCGCGATGATGACGAGGGGCGCGAAGGGGAGCGCGAGCTCGGATAAAGAGAAGAACGAGAAACGGAGGAGCTGCGTTCGCTCATCCTCGGCCACCGGCGACAGCGGAGATTTCCCCGCAGCTGTGGCCGAAGTCATCGAGAGCGACAGATCCACGATCTGCGGAGGACTTATCGCTTTGTGCCGCGGTTCGCGTCGTGGTGGCCACTGCGTATTCCGTACAGGATCCAAGCGTAACGTGGTTGTCACGGTGGACAGCGGACATTGTAAATGGTGCGTAGGTGCAACACCCGTTGAGGAGAGCGAACTTTATCAGGCGAGAACTAGCGCTTACTTACGGGGGATTTTCCAACTCAAGTTAGGGGACGCGGACAGACTGTCTGAACTGATATCCGAGCTCACGCGGACGCAGCCGAACTGCGACTTCACAGGCACACCTCCATACTGCACGGTGGAAAACGTAACGCATATCTCTAGCTTAGCCCTGGACAAATTGATCGAGTTCGACGAGGAGTTTGTGTGGGGGGACAATCTGATCTTCAGCACCAAGGCGGACCGTGCGGACGACCCAAGTTTTGCAGTGACAAATAAAAGTACAATTTAACAAAAAAAAGATTAGGTTCGACGTTTCCACACGGTCAGGGAAAGGGAACGGCGAGGATACGATGTCCTCCAACTCGAACAGGGTGGGACCTGTGTTCTGCACTAAAGGCCAGCATGCGTTTGTGAAAATGTCGAAAGAGGACAACAAGAGAGCCGTGGTAAACACGGACACCATGACTTTAGTCAACTACGTTGATGAGCGCGGGTACCCGGAGGAGACTCCTCTGCTTTCGGACCCGTCTCTGTTTGTGCCGATCTACTGCGACGAGTGCTACGGCACGGAAGAGGACGATTACGCGGAGGCGCTGACCAGATTCGCTTCGTGCGGGAGTGAGAGGTTCCTCGTGGGGATGTGTAGCGTGTTTGGTGTGGCGCAGGGCGAAGTGTACCCAGATTCAAGGAAAGACTTCATCGTGGGGAACGACCTGTCTTACTCGGGAGCTTGTCACCCCCAACCCGGGAAGGCTGTGTTCTTACACAAAGTGAAGAAGGACATCGGTAGAGTCAAGTGTTACTGGCACGTGCACAGCAGGTCTCTCGACAAAACCTTCCTGTACTGCTGCGTGGCGTGCGACGACAACGAATACGCCAACGTCGTAGTGCAGCCTGACGTGAGCATGGCTTTCAGCTTAGGGACGGTGGGAAGTAACGCGAGCGGCCCCTTGACCGAGGAGTGCAGTCTGGTCCCCGTGCCCATGAGACCGGGCTGCTTTTGCACCCTGGTGACCGGTGGGGATCTGGCCCGGACGATGAGTAGGATGGGCTTTTCCACTCTCAAGGACTCGCTCCTCAACGCGGGCCTAGATCTGAACCTCGAGCGCACCGGTCCGTCTCCGAGCTCCGAGGGGCAGAGCGTAGACAAGGCAGTCGAGTCCCTGAGGGAGGCCGTGCTAAAGCAGGTCGCGGAGATGCGAGCGCTTAAGGATGTCTTAGAGGCTATGAAGGTTCAAAATAGCGTACTAACTCAGACACTGAAAAGCCCTCACAATCCCGACTCGGTGTTTACGGTGCGAGGCGCTGAGGATTTCACTCGACGTACTGGAGTGAAAACTAAACTGTGCGCAGGCGTTGCTGCTGCTGATGCTCGGAACGACACAGCGAGAGACACCACAGGAGGGGATTCTTCGGCGCCTGAGGAGCCCGAGCAGATGGAAGACGCGATGCCGGGTAACCAGATGGACGAGCTGATCAAGCTGTTGCAGCAGCAGCAGCAGCAGCAGCAGCAGCA